>CAUYUJ010007302.1:131793-169293 GCA_963575745.1 Prorocentrum cordatum
ATGATGATGATGATGATGATGATGATGATGGTGATGATGATGATGATGATGATGATGATGATGATGATGATGACGTGGAGGAGCAGGTGGAGGAGTCGGTGAAGGAGGATGAGTAGGAGGAGGAGGAGGGTGGAGTATGACGCATCGGGATGGCAAGAAGGTTCGAGGGGGGAGCAAAGAGGGTTAGGTATCAAGCAGATTGCCAGTGGATCAGAGGATCTACCAGATGAGCTTCATTGAGCTCTGGCTTGGTAGCCAATCTGTCGCTCGTCTGTGTCGGACTCCCACCGGTCGGAGGGCAACACGGGGGACATCTATGGATGGGGGGGAGTGAAGGCAGACGCACCTTTCGAGCACCTTGTGGATGCGGCGTGGCTGTTTCAGGGGCCCTCTGGGGCTCCTTTCGGCCGTAGGTCGCCTCGCGTTTATCGTCCTTCGGTTGACATCCACCCGATCCCAGCGAAACGTCCGCTTGTTGAGCCGCGGAGTAGGCGATTGGAGGCAGCACGTGTTTTTTGGTTTATGTATTTCACATACGTCCTGTGGTGTTGGGTCATCGTTTTGAAGAGACAGCGCTCCGCGTTCCCTCCTTCCCGCTGCCCCCTCCCCCTCCTCCATCCTCCCGTCCATGCCTCTGTCCTCCGCATGTATGTGTTTCGGCGCACCCAGTGCAACGCTTCGTGGCCCCGTAGGGAGCTCCACCAGAGGCCCCAGTGGCAGGGTACACATGGCAGCGCCGCCTCATTTTGGCGCACCCCTCACACGGTTCCTGGCCCCATAGGGAGCTCCACCGAAGGCCCCAGTGGCAGGGTCCACATGGCGCCGCCGCCCCATTTTGGCGCTAACCTCACATGGTTCGTGGCCCTACAGGGGTTCCGCCGAAGGCCCAAACGGCAGGATCCACATGGAGGCGACGCACCATTTTGGCGCACACCTCACATGGTTCGTGGCCCTGTAGGGGTTCCGCCGAAGGCTCAAACGGCAGGATCTACATGGAGGCGACGCACCATTTTGGCGCACCCCTCACACGGTTCGTGGCTCCATATGGGGGCTCCACCAAAGGCCCCAGTGGCAGGGTCCACATGGCGTCGCCGCACCATTTTGGGGTTCCCCTCACGCGGTTCGTGACCCCATAAGGGATTCCGCCGAATGCCAAAATAGCAGTGTTCACATGGCGGCGCCGCCCCATTTTAGCGCACCGTTAATACGGTTCGTGACCCCATACCGAACACCATTGTGCCGCCGCTCCATTTTGGCGCACCCCTCACACGGTTCGTGACCCCATAAGGGGGCTCCGCAGGCGGCCCCAGTAGTAGGGTCCACATTGTGGCGCCGCTCCATTTTGGCGCACCACTCACGCGGTTAGTGTCCCCATAGAGAGCTCCACATACGGCCCAAGTAGCAGGGTCCACATGGCGGCGCCGCCTCATTTTGGAACGCCCAAGTTCGTGTCCCCATAGGGAGGTACACCGAAGGCCCACGTAGCAGGGTCCGCATGGCGGCGCCGCTCCTTCTTGGCGCACCCCTCACACGGTCCTTGGCCCCAGACAGAGCTCCACCGACGGCCCAAGTGGCAGGGTCCACATGGCGGCGCCGCCCTATTTTGGCGCACCCTTCACACGGTTCGTGGCCCCAAAGGGAGCTCCACGGAAAGAAGGCCCCGGTGGCAGGGTCCACATGGCGGCGCGGTCCCATTTTGGTGACTTTTTGCACGGTTCGTGGCCCCATAGGGAGCCCCACCGAAGGCCCCAGTGGCAGGGGCCACATGGCGGCGCCGCCCTATTTTGGCGCACCCCTCTCACGGTGAGTGGCCCCATACAGGGCTCCACCAAAAGTTGTGCCACAACACTGTATTCACAACTGCACATGGTTGGACCTTTCGCCAGGGTTTTCTTGTCCAAATCATCCTGTGGTGTTGGGTCCTCGTTTTGAAGAGACGGTCCCCGCGTTCCTCTCCTCTCCTCCTCCTCTTCCTCCTCCTCTTCCTCCTCCTCCTCCTCGTCGTCCTCCTCCTCCTCCTCCTTCTCCTCCTCCTCCTCCTCCCCCTCCTCCCTCCTTCCCCTTCTTGCCTCTGCCCTCCACATGTCCATGTCGACACACCTCTCATACGGTTCGTGGCCCCATAGGGAGCTCCAGCGAAGGCCACAGTGGCCGCGTCCGCATGCACCCCCACGCCCATTTCGGCACACCCTTCACACGTTTCTTGGCCCCATGGGGAGCTACACCAGAGGCCCCAGTGGTCGCGTCCGCATGCGTCCTCCCCGCCCTTTTCGGCCCCTCAAGTGTTTCGTGGCCCTATAGGGAGGGCCACCGAAGCCCCCCGTGGCCGCGTCCGCATGCGTCCCCCCGCCCATTTCGGCACACTTTTCACACGTTTCGTGGGCCCATGGGGAGTTCCACCGAAGGCCCCAGCGGCCGCGTCCGCATGCGCCCTCCCCGCCCACCGCATGCCCATTTCGGCACACCCCTCACACGGTTCGTGGCCCCACAGGGAGCTCCACCGAAGGCCCCAGTGGCCGCGTCCACATGCGCCCCCCGCCCATTTCGGCACACCCTTCACACGGTTCGTGGCCACACAGTGGCCACACAGTGGCCGCGTCCGCATGCGTCCCCCCCGCCCAATTTGGCACACTCCTCACACGGTTCGTGGGCGCATAGGGAGCTCCTCCGAAGGCACCGGTGGCCGCGTCCGCACGCGCCCCCCCGCCCATTTCGGCATACCTTTCACACGGCTCGTGGGCCCATAGGAAGTTCCACCGAAGGCCCCAGTGGGTGTCCGCATGCGTCCTCCCCGCCTACCGCATGCACATTTCGGCACACCCCTCACACGTTTCGTGGCATGGGGAGCTCCACCGAAGGCCCCAGCGGCCGCCTCCGCATGCATCCTCCCCGCCCACCGCATGCCCATGTCGGCACACCCCTCACACTGTTCGTGGCCCCATAGGGAGCCCCACCGAAGGCCCCAGTGGCCGTGTCCGCATGCGTCCTTCCCGCCAACCGCATGCCCAATTGTGCATACCCCTCGCGCGCTTCGTGGCCCCATGGGAAGCTCCACCGAAGGCCCCAGTGGCCGCGTCCGCATGCGTCCTCCCCGCCCACCGCATGCACATTTCGGCACACCCCTCACACGTTTCGTGGCATGGGGAGCTCCACCGAAGGCCCCAGCGGCCGCGTCTGCATGCGTCCTCCCCGCCCACCGCATGCAGATTTCGGCACACCCGTCACAGGGTTCGTGGCCCCATGGGGAGCTACACCGAAGGCCCCAGTGGTCGCGTCCGCATGCGTCTTCCTCGCCCTTTTCGGAACACCCCTCAAGCGTTTCGTGGCCCTATAGGGAGGGCCACCGAAGCCCCCCGTGGCCGCGTCCGCATGCGTCCCCCCCATTTCGGCACACCTTTCACACGGTTCGTGGGCCCATGGGGAGTTCCACCGAAGGCCCCAGCGGCCGCGTCCGCATGTGCCCTCCCCGCCCACCGCATGCCCATTTCGGCACACCCCTCACACAGTTCGTGGCCCCATAGGGAGCTCCACCGAAGGCCCCAGTGGCCGCGTCCGCATGCGCCACCCGCCCATTTCGGCACTCCCGTCACAGGGTTCGTGGCCACACAGTGGCCGCGTCCGCATGCGTCCCCCCGCTCAATTTGGCGCACCCCTCACACGGTTCGTGGGCGCATAGGGAGCTCCTCCGAAGCCCCCCGTGGCCGCGTCCGCACGCGCCCCCCCGCCCATTTCGGCACACCCCTCACACGTGTCGTGACCCCATAGGGAGCTCCACCGGCGTCCGCATGCGTCCTCACGCTCATTTCGGCACACCTTTCACACGGTTCGTGGGCCCATAGGAAGTTCCACCGAATGCCCCAGTGGCCGCGTCCGCATGCGTCCTTCCCGCCCACCGCATGCACATTTCGGCACACCCTCACACGTTTCGTGGCATGGGGAGCTCCACCGAAGGCCCCAGCGGCCGCCTCCGCTTGCGTCCTTCCCGCCCACCGCATGCCCACGTCGGCACACCCGTCACAGTGTTCGTGGCCTCATAGGGAGCTCCACCGAAGGCCCCAGTGGCCGTGTCCGCATGCGTCCTCCCCGCCCACCGCATGCCCAAGTGTGCACACCCCTCGCACGCTTCGTGGCCCCATGGGGAGTTCCACCGAAGGCCCCAGTGGCCGCGTCCGCATGCGTCCTCCCCGCCCACCGCATGCACATTTCGGCACACCCCTCACACGTTTCGTGGCATGGGGAGCTCCACCGAAGGCCCCAGCGGCCGCGTCCGCATGCGTCCTCCCCGCCCACCGCATGCAGATTTCGGCACACCCGTCACAGGGTTCGTGGCCCCATAGGGAGCCCCACCGACGGCCTCAGTGGCCCTGTCCACATGCGTCCTCCCAGCCAACCGCACCTATATTTCGGTACACCCTTCACACGGCTCGTGGCCCCGTAGGGAGTTCCAGTGGAGGCCCCAGTGGTAGCGTCCGCATGCGCCTTCCCCGCCCACGCACGTACAGTTCCTCTTCCCGCTGCGGGCCGCCCATTGCATCCGCGGTTCGTGGTCCCACAGCGAGGCCTGTCGAAAGATGGACCCAGAACGCGGTATCCACAATTGCCTGTGGTTGGTCCTTCGTCGGGATCATTGTGTGTTTCCCAACCATCCTGTGGTGTTGGGTCCTCGTTTTGAAGAGACAGCACTCCGCGTTCCCTCCTTCCCGCTGCCCCCTCCCCCTCCTCCCTCCTCCCATCCATGCCTCTGCCCTCCGCATGCCCGTGTTCCGGCGCACCCAGTGCAATGGCGCCGCCGCAATATTTTGGCGCAACCCCTCACGCGTTGAGTGGCCCCATCAAGGAAACCGCCGAGGGCCCACGTAGCAGGGTCCACATGGCGGCGCGGTCCAATTTTCGCGCACACCTCACACGGTCCTTGGCCCCATACGGAACCCAACCGAAGGCCCAAGCGGCAGGGTCCACATGGCGTCGCCGCTCCATTTTGGCGTACCCCTCGCACGGTTCGTGGCCCCATTGGAGCTCCACCGACGGTCCACGTAGCAGGGTCCACAGGGCGGCGCCGCTCCATTTTGGCGAACCCTTCACACGCTTCGCGGCCCCATAAGGAAGTTCCACCGAAGGCCCACGTAGCAGGGTCCACATGGCGCCGCCACAATATTTTGGCGCACCCCTCACACGGTGAGTGGCCCCAAAATGGGGCTCCGCCGAAGGCCCACGTAGCAGGGTCCACATGGTGGCGCCGCTCCTTTTTGGCGCACACCTCACACGGTCCTTGGCCCCATACGGAACCCAACCGAAGGCCCAAGCGGCAGGGCCCACATGGCGTCGCCGCTCCACTTTGGCGCACCCCTCGCACGGTTCGTGGCCCCATTGGAGCTCCACCGACGGTCCACGTAGCAGGGTCCACAGGGCGGCGCCGTTCCATTTTGGCGAACCCTTCACCCCGTTCGCGGCCCCATAAGGAAGTTCCACCGAAGGCCCACGTAGCAGGGTCCACATGGCGCCGCCGCAATATTTTGGCGCACCCCTCACACGGTGAGTGCCCCCCAAATGGGGCTCCGCCGAAGGCCCACGTAGCAGGGTCCACATGGCGGCGCCGCTCCTTTTTGGCGCAAACCTCACACGGTCCTTGGCCCCATACGGAACCCAACCGAAGGCCCAAGCGGCGGGGTCCACATGGCGTCGCCGCTCCATTTTGGCGTAATCCTCGCACGGTTCGTGGCCCCATTGGAGCTCCACCGACGGTCCACGTAGCAGGGTCCACAGGGCGGCGCCGTTCCATTTTGGCGAATCCTTCACACGGTTCGCGGCCCCATAAGGAAGTTCCACCGAAGGCCCACGTAGCAGGGTCCACATGGCGCCGCCGCAATATTTTGGCGCACCCCTCACACGGCGAGTGGCCCCAAAATGGGGCTCCGCCGAAGGCCCAAGCAGCAGGGTCCACATGGCGGCGCCGCTCCTTTCTGGCGCACACCTCACACGGTCCTTGGCCCCATACGGAACCCAACCGAAGGCCCAAGCGGCAGGGTCGACATGGCGTCGCCGCTCCATTTTGGTGCACCCTTCGCACGGTTCGTGGCCTCATTGGAGCTCCACCGACGGTCCACGTAGCAGGGTCCACAGGGCGGCGCCGCTCCATTTTGGCGCACCCCTTCACGGTTCGCGGCCCCATAAGGAAGTTCCACCGAAGGCCCACGTAGCAGGCAGGGTCAACATGGCGCCGCCGCAATATTTTGGCGCACCCCTCACACGGTGAGTGGCCCCAAAATGGGGCGCTCCGCCGAAGGCCCACGTAACAGGGTCCACATGGCGGCGCCGCTCCTTTCTGGCGCACACCTCACACGGTCCTTGGCCCCATACGGAACCCAACGGAAGGCCCAAGCAACAGGGCCCACATGGCGGCGCCGCTCCGTTTTGGCGCACCCTTCGCACGGTTCGTGGCCCCATAGGAGCTCCACCGAAGGCCCCAGCGGCAGGGTCCACAGGGCGGCGCCGCTTCATTTCGGCGCACCCCTCACACGGTGAGTGGCCCCAAAATGGGGCGCTCCGCCGAAGGCCCACGTAGCAGGGTCCACATGGCGGCGCCGCTCCTTTCTGGCGCACACCTCACACGGTCCTTGGCCCCATACGGAACCCAACGGAAGGCCCAAGCAACAGGGCCCACATGGCGGCGCCGCTCCGTTTTGGCGCACCCCTCGCACGGTTCGTGGCCCCATAGGAGCTCCACCGAAGGCCCCAGCGGCAGGGTCCACAGGGCGGCGCCGCTTCATTTCGGCGCACCCCTCACACGGTTCGTGGCCCTATTGAAGTTCCACCGACGGCCCACGTAGCAGGGTGCACGTGGCGCCGCCGCAATATTTTGGCGCACCACTCACACGGTGAGTGGCCCCAAAATGGGGCTCCGCCGAAGGCCCACATAGCAGGGTCCACATGGCGGCGCCGCCTCATTTTGGCGCACCCCTCACACGGTCCTTGGCCCCACGCGGAACCCAACCGAAGGCCCAAGCGGCAGGGTCCACATGACGGCGCCGCTCCATTTTGGCAGACCCCTCACACGGTTCGTGGCCCCATAGGAGCTCCTCCGAAGGCCCCAGCGGCAGGGTCCACAGGGCGGCGCCGCTCCAGTTTGGCGATTTTTTCACATGGTTCGCGGCCCCAGAAGGGAGTTGCACCGAAGGCCCACGTAGCAGGGTCCACATGGCACCGCCGCAATATTTTGGCGCACCACTCACACGGTCCGTGGCCCCATAGGGAGGTACACCGAAGGCCCACGTAGCAGGGTCCACATGGCGTCGCCGCTCCTTTTTGGCGAACCTTTCACACGGTTCGCGGCCCCAGAAGGGAGTTGCACCGAAGGCCCACGTAGCAGGGGCCACATGGCGCCGCGGCAATATTTTGGCGCACCATTCACACGGTGAGTGGCCCCATCAGGGAGTTCCACCGAAGGCCCACGCAGCAGGGTCCACATGGCGGCGCCGCCCCATTTTGGCGCACCCCTCACACGCGTGGTGGTCCCGTAGGGAGTTCCACCGAAACCCCACGTAGCAGGGTTCACACGGCGGCGCCGCCTTATTTCGGCGCACCCTTCACACGGTTCGTGGCCCTATTGAAGTTCCATGTCCACATGGCGTTTCCGACCCATTTTGGCGCACCCCTCACTCGGTTCGTGTCCTCATAGGGAGCCCTGCCGAAGGCCCACGTAGCAGGGACCACCTGGCGGCGCCGCTCCATTCTGGCGCACCCTTCACACGGTTAAGAGGGAGCCCCACCGAAGGCCCAAGTGGCAGGGTCCACATGGTGGCGCTGGCTCATTTCGGCGCACCCCTCACACGGGTCGTGGTCTCATGGGGAGATCAGCCGAAAGTGGCGCCAGATCACGGCATTCACAACTGCACATGGTTTTATCTTTCGCCAGGGTAATTTGTTTTGTTTTCTCTCTCTCTCTCTCTCTTTCCCTCTCGGTTTCCTCCTCTGTCTTGAAATTGTCCTCTCGGGCAAAGGCTTCCAGCTATGTCACACGCCCGATGCAGAGTTTGTGCATTCGCAGGTGCATACGCAGACGTTTCCAGAAACAGGCGTAGTGCTCTTTCCACACCGTGGGCCCCCGTAGGTCTCGACACCTTCCCTCGGGCGGGGCTAGGACGAGGATGACTCCGTTCCAGAGCGCTCTCAGAGCGTTCGCCAGGCGATGGCGCAGCGCTCGCCAGGAGCGGCGCCACGCCCCCCTGGGGGCATAGGGTGAGTCTTCCCGAAAGGGGCGCACGGGAGGCGAAGGAGCTGGCTTGTTAAACCTAAACCGCCTACGCCAACTCCTCCTCCTCCTCCTCCTCCGCCTCCTCCTCCAAGTGGCCGTATGAGGCGTCCAGGAGTCGCGCGCCACTTCCGAATGTACACACATGTTTGATGCACACGCAGCACACAGCCATGTCAGAGTGCTGAGCGGCGCTTTTGGGGCACCTCAGCGTGGTCGCATACAACCCGGACAGCACCACCCACTCCCGCACTCAGGATATTCTGGACGAGCTCGCGAACACCACCGTGGTGACTTTCATCGGCACGCACTAACGGGAGTTCATAGGGCATCGGGAGATGCGCAAGGTCTCTGCTTTTTGGGATATACAGAAGGATGGAACGCGGGAGCTTTAATTACAAGCCATTTGGGAACACACCTTCGAGGTATAGTAGCAGGACCTGGAGGACTACAGGGTCGAGATTTCTGTTGTAAGTTGGAACGACACTCAGTCCGGGTGGCCTTTATCCCCGTCTATTTCCCGCCTGGCACGCGCGACAAAGCAGACCAGTCAAGTAATGAAACTGTGGTGGGGCGATGATAAGATGGCTCTCCAAGGTTTTCACCTCGCTAGCAGGACGGTGGATCCCAGTGATCACGATGGACCTCAACTCTTCCTTCAACGAGGAAGTCAACGTCACGATAGGCCCCTACGGACATGGGGGAGGGCGAGCCACTACCAGCAGTACTGATCAAACCAGCATGTGCGGCCCACGAGTTGTGCATGGTCAACTCGATGAAAGACGCAAGCTTCACTTTCGTGGCTTCCAAGCGGACGCCATAGCGATGCCATAGCGATACCAAGTGGTTTACGTAGCGATACCATAGCAGACTACATAGCGATGCGACTGAACGACGCCAGACTGCATAGCGATACCAAGTGCTCCTTACAGGCAGTCAAATGGTGTTACGACTTTCAAGAGAAGTTCGCGACGCCTTCAGCCACGCCGATGGGGAAGGGGATGGGGCCATCTAGCTGTAGGCGCTTGTTTTCGATGGGCCGATCACGAAATACCGAAGCCCAGGCTCGCACAAATTGAGAGAATTGAACCATCGGCGGCGAGTGCGCTAGTGCAGCGAGGCTATAGGAGACAGGACTTCACGACGAAGGTGTACGAAGCGATTCTAGCCAAGACGGCGTGGGTGAGAAGCAGTTCAGGCTACGAGATGGCAGTAGCTGCGAGTCAACGGCTGGCAGTTGGTAGACGCACGAATGACAGGGGCAGAGGCTGCATGCGTGCAGTAGGAGGGCTACACGGAGAGTCACCAGCATTCTGCAGCAGAGTTTACGAGCTTACTGCAGCAGCCACGGTAACTGCGAGAGCGACTTTACTGGGCATATTGAGAAGGAGATGAAAATCTGCAATTGGAGATCACGAGCAGAATTGCAACGCTGAGCAAATGGTTGCGGCAGCACAAAAGGATGCATTAGTTCAGCGAGATAGAATCAGCGCCTTCGGAGGGGCGCGAAAGAACGGACACTGGCATGAAGCGCGTAGAATGGCCGGACTTCTTGCGTGCAGAGGGCGGGGGCCGCGACGACGTTGCCACAGACAACTCAGAACGAGCTGGGCGACTTCGCAGTGGAAAACCAGACTGCAGCAAGAGGCCGCACAGGGTGGAGCTTCACTGTGGATCGTTCAATTTGAGGCAATGGCTCAGATGGTGCGCGACTTCGCGAGCAGCGCCACGTCGCGACGACATCGCAGTTTTTCAGCTGCGACATCTGGAAGTCGAGGTTATGGGGAGTTGCGCCGCGGGATGCGTCAGCGCAGAGTTCTTGCGAGCAGCCTTCCTCCCGAACTGGGCGAACAAGCGCGGACTTCAGAACAAGTGCGGAAGTGGCTACGGGCAAGGGCAGGGGCAGATCTCAGCGACGCCAGTCTACAATAGGCATTCGTGAAAGTGGGAAGTTGCTTATGTCTTGGAGATGTTCGGGCATCTGCGAGATCGGCAAGGTTGACCACGAAGAGGGCGTCGAAGGCGAGGGGCTCATCGCGTTCGCTTGCGCGACCGCCAAGGCGCACGACCGGGGTCGAGTCTCGCGCGCGGTGCCCCACCAGAGATTGAGCCATGGGTTCGCGGGTGCTTTCCAGGCGGGCGTCGCGAGGCTAGCAGCGAGAGCCCATCAGACGTACTCGTGGAGGAAAAGGCACCAGCTTCGCCAGTCACGCATCAAGCGCTTCCACGACGCCACCAGTGCCTGTTTCTCAATCGACCGCGAGAGTCTGCGCGAGGAGGTTGGGCTGCTTTTTCGTGAAGAAGATTGGCAGGTCATGCAGTTTCGCGTAACGTTGGCTTGTTTCATGCTACCAGGCGGCGGGTCCAACGGGGTGCTGTTCGTGCAGCTGGGCTGCTTGCCTGGAGATCCAGCGACGGTGCGGCTCCCTGTGGGGGCATGCGTTCGACAGGTGGGAATGGATTCAGTCAATGTCACAATCGTAAGCAGAGGAGTATTAATTGTAATGGCCAAACAAGGTGGTGCAAGGAGCTTTCATTCGGTTCGTGGATGATTCAGCAAATAACTGCGATGTCGAGAACACGACGGACAGCATTGCGGCGGCTGGTGCTTATCAGAATCAGGTGATCAGTGGCAGGAAGGCGGGGGTGATGATGGCTCAGAATGTCAGCGAGCGGGGTAATACATACATATACATATACTATTTAATCGGGTCAGAGCTCAGGTAGCCTCGAGGCTGAGTTGCCTCGATAACTATGTGTAGATGGCAATACAGCGGCTTTCGCAAGGTACATGGGGCCTCGCGTTCACTCCAGGCTCGCCCTCTTCGAGACGGAGTACGGATTGACAGCGGGAGGGCGGCCTGGTGCAATCTCTTCAAGTTCTGGATCGGCGACGTGGCTTTTTTCATTGAACACGGCCCTTTTCAAAGGCAGCGTGGCCTCTGCATGCGTGCTATAGTGGTGCTGAAGTGTTTTGTTTTAAGAATGGGCCCACGCGGGCACAGGTCTGGGAATCCGCCCGTAGCTTCCTCGGGGCGCGTGCAAAGATGCTTTTGGGAGGTGTTTCTGGAAACAAGTATCTTGGCGAAGGACTCAACCATATGAAGTTGTGGGTGCCGCAATTGTGAATATCTTCTTCGGTGAAGCTCCCACTGGGGCCACGAAGCGCTGCGCTGGGTGTGTGTGTGTGTGGTGGGGGGGCGTGCGGGCGGTGGCGCAAAGGCCGCCGGTGGAGCTTCCCGGTGGGGCCACGAAACGCTGTGCTGGGCGCGTGAAAGTGCCAAAGTGAGAGAGAGAGAGAGAGAGAGAGAGAGAGAGAGAGAGAGAGAGAGAGAGAGAGAGAGAGTGGGTGGGGGGCGCGCGCGGGCGGTCCCACTGGGGGCTTCGGTGGAGCTGCGGGGCCACGAAACGTTGTACTGGGTGGGTGGAGCTGCCAAATTGGGGGTGTGGGGGGGGGGGAAGGGGGGGGCGCATGTGGGCGGCCCTACTGGCCACGAAACGTTGTGCTGGGCGTGGCGGGCGCATGTGGCCACCCCCTCTGGGGCCTTACGTGGGGCTCCCTATGGGGCCACGAAGCGCTGTGCTGCTGGGTGTGACAAGCGCGTGTGGCCAACCCCTACTGGGTCCTTAGGTGGGGCTCCCTGCGCGGCCACGAAGCGCCGCATTGGGTGTGGCTGACGCATGTGGTACCTACCCCCCGCTGGGGCCATAGTGGGGCTCCCTATGGGGCCGCGAAGCGCCGTGCTGGGTGTGGCAGACGCGCGTGGTACCCCCCACTGGGGCCTTAGGTGGAGTTCCCTATGGGGCCACGACGCGCCGTGCTGGGTGTGGCGGACGCATGTGGTGCGCCCCCCCACCTGGGGTTTCGCGTGGAGTTCCCTATGGGGCCACGCAGCGCTGTATCTGGTGTGGCAGACGCATGTGGCCACCTTCCATTGGGGCCTTTGGTGGAGTTCCCCATGGGGCCGCGAAGCGCTGTGCTGAGTGTGGCAGCCGCGTGCGGCCCCCCCCCCGCTGGAACCTTAGTGGGGCTCCTTATGGGTCCCCGAAGCGCCGTATTGGGTGTGGCAGACGCGCGTGGTGCCCCCCGCTGAAGCCTTACGTGGAGCTCCCTATGGGGACACGAAGCGCTGTGCTGGGCGTGGCGGGCGCGCGTGGCACGCCCCCCCACCTGGGGCCTTGCGTGGAGCTCCCTATGGGGCCGCGAAGCGCTGTTTTGGGTGTGGCAGACGCATGTGGCCACCCTCCAATGGGGCTTCCGGTGGAGCTCCCAGTGGAGCCACGAGACGCTGCGCTGGGTGTGGCAGACTCATGTGGCCCCCCCCCCTCTGGGGCCTTACGTGGAGCGCCCTATGGGCCCACGAAGCGCTGCGCTGGGTGTGGCGGACGCATGTGCCCCCCCCCCCCCCCCCCTTTGCCCTTCGGTGGAGCTCCCAACGGGGCCGCGGAACGCTGCGTTGAGCGTGGCAGTCGCACGCTGTACCCTCACTGGGGGTGAGGGCACGAGAGGAGGAGAAGGACACGCGGGGACCGTTTCGCCACGACGAGGACCCAACACCACAGGATGGCGGGGAAAAAGACGGCGTCTCCACGAGGACTCCAACCTCCAGGCCTCAGCTAAAGTGCGACTGGAAACCCCGCGCGTCGAGATGAGGGTTCGCAGGCTCAGGTGTCCCCGGCAATGTTTACGGCGCCGCGCAGGGTTCGCTCTGTTTCCAGCGGTGCTTTTCGGGCGCTTCCGGGACGACGAATGCGCCGACATCGAGAGATGCGCGAGCGACGACGACGGAACGAACCCCTGGTGCGAGAAGCTCTTAGATGACATCAAAGCCATTGAGTTATTCGATGACGGTGCGAGGCTATGAGAAATACGTGGAGCGGAGGGATACTATTCGAGGGGAATGAGGATTTCATTAAACTGGACGCGGGAGGGATCGACACACACTATTCCGCCAACATCAAACAACACGAGCGCGAACGAGAGGAGCTAGATAAAGCAGGACCTCACCGCTGCAAAGCGCGACCAGCAGATGGAGAAACATGGCAATGACAGGTTTGTTACAAAACATATCCTGACGAAGGATCCAACCATCTGCAGTTGTGGGTACCGCAAGTGTGAAGATCTTCTTCGGTGAAGCTCCCTATGGGGCAACGAAGCGCTGCACTGGGTGGGAGGGAGCGCGTGCGGGCGGTAGCTCTGGGGCTGTCGGTGGAGCTCACATGCCAAATTGGGTGTGTGGGGCGCATGCGGACGGTCCCGCTAGGGGCTTCGGTGGAGCTCCCTATGGGGCCACGAAGCGCTGCACTGGGTGGGTGAAACTGCCCAATTGGGTTTCCAGGGCGCATTCGGACGGTCCCACTGGGGGCTTCGGTGGAGCTTCCTATGGGGCCACGAATCGCTGTACTGGGTGGGTGAAAATGCCAAATTGAGCTTCCGGGACGCATGCGGGCGCTCCCACTGGGAGCTTCGGTGGAGCTGCTACTAGGGCCACCCAACGCTATACTGGGTGAGCGAAAATGTCAAATTCGGTGTGCGGGACGCATTCGCACGGTCCCGCTAGGGGCTTCGGTGGAGCTTGGGGCCACGAAGCGCTGTACTGGGTTGGTGAAACTACCAAATCGGGTGTGTGGGACGCATGTGGGCGGTCCCACTGGGGGCTTCGGTGGAGCTCCCAATGGGGCCACGAAGCGCTGTACTGGGTGGGTGAAAATGTGAGATTGCGTATGCGGGACGCATGCGGGCGGTCCCAGTGAGGGCTTCGGTGGAGCTCCTTATGGAGCCACGAAGCGCTGTACCAGATAAGTGAAAGTGCCAAATTTGGCTCTCGGGACGCATGCGGACGGTCCCACCAGGGTCTTCGGTGGAGTTCCCTATGTGGCCACGATTCGTTGTACTGGGTGGGTGAAAATGCCAAATTGGGCTTCTGGGGCGCATGCGGACGGTCCCACTGAGGGTTTCGGTGGAGCTCCCTGCGGGGCCACGAAGCGCTGTATGCGGCCACGAAACGTTGTATTGGGTGACTGAAACAGCCAAATTGGGTGTGTGGGACTCACGCGGGCGGTCCCACTGGGCCTTCGGTGGAGCTCCCAGCTTGGGCCGCGAAACGCTGTACTGGGTAGGCGAAAACGTCCAGTTGCGTGTGCGGGACGCATGCGGGCGGTCCCTCTGAGCGCTTCGGTGGAGCTCTCTGTGGGGCCCAGAAACGCAGAACACAGTTTGAGAACATGCCGGGAAGTGCGCGTGGGGGACGCATGCGGACGGCCCCACTGGCCACGAAACGCTGTACTGGTTGTGGCGGACGCATGTGGCCACCTCCGTTGGGGCCTCAGATGGAGCTCCCTATGGGGCCACAAAACGTTGTATTGGGTGTGGCGGACGCATATGGCCACCCCCCCTGGGGCTTTCGGTGGAGCTCCCTATGGGGCCCCGAAGCGCTGTACTGGGTGTGGCGAACGCATGTGGTACCCCCACTGGGGCCTTCGGTGGATCTCCCTGTGGGGCGACAAAACGCTGTACTGGGTGTGGCGGACGCATGTGGTACCACCACTGGGGCCTTCGGTGGAGTTCCCTCCCAGTTGGGACCGCGAAGCGCTGTGGTGGGTGTGGCAGACGCATGTGGTACCCCCCCCCCTCTGAAGCCTTACGTGGAGCTCCCTACGGGGCCACAAAGCGTTGATCTGGGTGTGGCAGACGCATGTGGTACCCCCCCTTATGGGGCCTGATATGGGCCTCCCTATGGGGCCGCGAAGCGCTGTATTGCACCCCCCCTGGGGCCTTCGGTGGAGCCCCCCATGGGGCCACGAAGCGCTGTGCTGGGTGTGGCAGACGCATGTGCGCCCCCCTCCCCCCCCTCTGGGGCTTTAGGTGGAGCTCCTTATGGGGCCGCGAAGCGCCGTACTGATGGTCCCCCCCCTGGGCCTTCGGTGGGGCTACCTATGGGGCCACGAAGCGCTGTGCTGGGTGTGGCAAGCGCATGTGGTACCCCCCCCCCCCCCTGGGACCTTCGGCGGAGCTCCCCATGGGGCCACGAAGCGCTGTACTGGGTGTGGCAAACGCATGTGGTACCCTCACTTGGGGGGTGGGGTGGGTGGGGGGGTGGGCGGGGGGGTGGGGTGTGGGGGGGTGGTGGGGGGTGGGGTGGGGGTGGGGGCACGAAACGAGGAGAAGGAGGCGCGGGGGCCGTTTCTTCAAAACGAGGACCCAACACCACAGGATGGTTGGGGAATAAGAATCAGCAGCGCGCTAATCGATGACACGTGCACGCATGGCAAGCAGCTTTCGGGGATGCGATGTTGTTTCTCCAGTCAGTGCGTGATTTGCGGTTCGAGTATCTCGTCGATGGACTACGCTAAGAGGTGCATGAGCAAGAGTCTGATTCGCGGGCTATGTTATGTAGATACGGGGCGAACTGACGGAGCCATCATGCAGCCGAGATCGTACGAATGCCCTGCTTGTGCATACGTCGCACTCGACAATGATGATATCCGTGGACATATACTTCTCGAGCATCTTCAGCCACACTTGTTTTCGCAAGTGCTAGATTTTGCGCTTCCAGGCCTCGCGGAGGCCATCGAGCAGGAAAATGTCGGATTTGATCATGCCGTCACCTCTCAGGCGAGGACCCGAGGCAGCAGAGACAGCGCCCGACAGCAAGAAAGGCAGGGGGGACCAGCCAGAAGAGGGGCACGTCAATGCGAAACTATTACGTCAATTGGAGTCACGGATGCGGACGCTAATATTCGGAGCAGGTCTAGCGGTGCACGGCCCCAGCGACTCGAACCTCGTGGGCATGCTGAAGGCGACGTGCAACACCTACCAGAAGCAAGTACCGGGCAAGGCCAACGCTCATGGTCTGGGCCCACCAAAATTGCAGAGTTTAGCAGCACTTTTGAGCGGTTTCAGCGCGTGGTTCGAGCAGCAGAGCGGAGCTCAAAATTCGGTCAAGCAGCTCAAGGAGATTCCAGAGCATCTGCTGTTGATGCTGCAGAAGTCGGACATGCAGCAGGCCAGTCTTTAGATCAAGGAGCGCAGCACATCGAAGACCCGGGACAACGACATCTCGAGGATCACGGTCAAGGTCCCCGGCTCTATCACGATCGCCGTGCAGCCCCACATGTAGACGCTGCTGCAGGGGCTGCAGAGCCTGTGGGAACTGCTCGCCGACGAGGGTGCCGAGGATGGGGGAAATGAGAAGGCCGCGGCGCGCGTCGTTCGTTCTCCTCCTTGACTACGAGGTCGGATATGAACACTGTGAAAGTTATAACTGTAGAGCACGATTTGTATCATTTGTTCCGGGGTGCAGGCTTTAACAACAAACCAGGTTGGGCCCGGAAAGGCAAGCTAGCTAGCTGGTCAAAAATGATCCGTAGATCTGTGTAGTGTGGCGGGGGAAAGGTTGAAGGCCATTCTGCTTTGGTCGAGGTTGATGGCCCTTGTGTCCCCGTCGGCCAAGGCTGCAATGGTCGCCGCCCTTTCCACGGCCAGGAGGTCTGCCCCGCGTGGGGCGAGCCAGCGAAGCGCTGGTCGCCGTTCCACCGCCCCCAGGGCCCCGAGCCAGCAAACTGTAATTTTTCACGGGTACTTTTGGGAGCGTGCGCGTCCCTTCTGGATGATATCGGCTACAACAGTCTAGGCCCAGGGCCCAGAGTTTTATATGTGAGTTCAGTTTGAATAATTTCGCTCGCGTGGGGAAGACAGACCGGCAGACGCCTCCTCCTCCTTCCCCTCTTCCCCCTCTCCCCCTCCTCCTCCTCCTCCTCCTCTTCCTCGTCTCCTCCCCCCCCTCCCCCCCCTCCCCCTCCCCCTCCTCCTCCCTCTCCTCCTTCCTCCCCTTCCTCCTCCTCCTCCTCCTCCTCCTCCTCCTCCTTTTCCTCCTCCTCCTCCTCCTCCTCCTCCTTTTCCTCTCCTTTGCCTAGGGTGTCGAACCAGGGGCTGTGTTCCCCCCCGCTTTGGCAGGTGCACGTGGCGCTTGCAGCGGCCTGGCGCAGGCGTGCGACGACCCATGTGCACCAGGACGGGGTGAGGGCGAGGATGGGGAAGCGGGTTTGAGTGCAAGTAAGGCGCTGAACAAAAAACGCTTGTGGCTCTTGTCGAGCCATCCCCTGACCAAGATCGGGGAACATGTTCGTGGCCGAGGCTTACCGTGGCCTCGAACGCCTCGTCGTTCCTTCCTCCGCGTTCCTCATGGTGGCATGTTGAGTCCATCTTAATGACTGGGACGGCGCATGTCTGGAGAAGAGCCCACAACAGTCATCAACTCGGCCCCAAGACTACGTTCGTCAAGGCGAAGGCAGTCGTCAATTCAGCTCCAACACTTCGTTCGTCAAGACGAGAGGAGTCGCCAAATCGGCCCCCACACTGTGTTCGTCAAGACCCGGGTCGGCGCTTTGTTCGTCAAGACGGAGGGGGCGGCGAGGGGGGCCGCCAAGGCGTTCATCAATTCGGAGGGAGGCTGTCACGGGGGCTCGTCACTCCAGAGGGAGGCCGTCAAGGGGGTTCGTCAACTTGGAGGGGGCCGTCAAGGGCGTTCGTCAACTCGGACAGAGGCCGTCAATGGGGGTTCGTCAATTCGGAAGGACACCATCAAATCGGTTTGTCAATCTGGAGTTGACGGCCGAATCTTTTCACTAAGATTGAGTTGGCGGCCCATTCCTTCCACTAAATGGAGTTGGCGGCTCAAGCGCCGGATAGAGTATACATGGTCATCCGTCGCGGCGTCCAGGCTCACCTCCATACCTGCCGCCCGCGACAGACTCAAATGGCACGATGTCCGCAGGTGTACGGGTCAGTGATCGTTTTCTTCTGCCCCCAATACATACATGCAAACATATACATATACATACATACGTAAATACGTACACACGTAACATTCATAACACCTAAACTACATACATATATCTGTTTGTGTATACGTAGCCACAAATGCACGCGAATACGACGTTTCACTGCATATGCATACGCTCATTTATGTGTATGTGCATGTGCATTTGCATATGCATATGTAAATGTGTATATATATATATGTATATCTAGGCGTGTATGCGTAACTACATATGTGAATGTACATTGTATATATTTGTGTACATGTGTAGGTATATGCTCTGGTATACGTAGAAGTATGTGCAATAATACATATATGTGTAATGCATCTGTGAATGCATACGTTTACGTATCTATATATACCTTATGGGTACGTGTACGTATATGTATATGTATATGTATGTGCATTTCATTTGCATATCTGATTATGCGCACGTTTGCGTGTATGTAGTCGTACACGAGTCTGTACATGTGTACGTATCCGTACATTCAGGTGTGTGTCTGTCTACGTATATGCGTACGCATGCATCTGCGAATGTGTATGTACATGTAGTTTGGCAGGTATATGCGAATTATCGTGCTCTGTGCTTGTATATGTATTTGTATATATGTATGTATATGTACACGCAAGTGTATGTGCATGTATAAAGGTGTATCTATATATGTGTTTATCTGCATGTATCATGTACATGTGTATGTGTATTCGTCTTGACATATATATTACACTATGTGCTTGCATCTGTATATGAACATGTGTATATATATATATGCGTATATATATATACATAGGTGTATGTGGTATCGGCATTCGTATATATATATATATGTGTATATGCACATGTACATACATAGGTGTATGCATACGTATACGTGCACGCTGGTGTGTATAAACATGTACAAGCATAGTTAGTCGATTACACCAGTGAACATGTATATGCTCATGTCTGTTTCGATGTATAAGTTCATGTATATATGTATACGTATATGTATTTGTAAACATATGTTTACGGTGTATGCATGTATGCATATGCATATGTAGGTATATGTGCGTGTCCATGTACATGTATATGTGCAGGATCTGTATGCGTATACGTATTTTTATATATATATATATGATTATGTACGTGCATATGTATATGCATATGTATGTTTGACTTTATATGTGTATGTATATGTATATGTGTATGTACATGTATATGTATATATATATATATGTATATCGATATGTACAGTCGTATGTGCAGTCAAATATACAAGCATTCAACTTTATGCTTATGTACGTGTACATGTATGTATCAATCATTACAAGGTTGCTCGAGACGCCCCCGAAATACCAAGCATTTTTACGATTATCGTTTCCAAGTGTGATGAGCGTGATGGTGGCCTTTTTTGCGATTGGCTGCTCCCGATCGCAAACGAAACCAAAGAGGAGAGCGAGGGTTTTGGACAGGAATTTTCAGGCTTCCCGAGAAGGCTTGTTACAGTTTCGACGGGCTCCCTTGCTGCGCCGTCGGCTGGACGCGGCAGTGTCGGACCAGACGGAGAGCAATGTTGAGGCGGTGCGCCAGGAGCGGGGTCACATTGTCTCGTCCGAATTTGTTTTTGCAAGACGCTGGAGTGCAAATTGTGGTGTTGGAGGATGTATGGACCCCAGAAAAGAAGTGTTGGCTGTATAGTCCCCTGGAGAGCATGATTAAGCACACGTCAGTCCCAGGAAGTGGTGGGCATCCCCTGGATCGGCAGCGCCGCATCTTCGCGCAGGCGACGCTGGAGGACGGACAGACGCTGTCCCTGCACGCACCGTCGGACCCCCCTTGACGCATCGTCGGGGTTCTGGGGCGGCCTGTCATGATGCGGAAACGACTGATCCCCAAGATTGGGATCTTTCAGCGTGCGATTGGAAGTAATTTGCCACCCTGTTTCTCCTCTGGCCAGAGAAACCTGACTCGTTGGCTGCCTTCTTGGCCTCCAGAGTGGCCTTTGCTTTGGCCTCGGCGTGTTCCAAGAGCTGGGTGACTGCAGGATCATCCTCAGCAGGACCGGGTGCAGCGTGGGCAGATTGACGCTCCACATCCGAAGCTCCGCCACTGCCGTCATCGGTCGGAGTCGGTGCTGCTGCTCATTCTGGAGGCGAAGGTGCCCCGTAAGAGGAGGAGGAGGAGGAGGAGGAGGAGGAGGAGGAGGCTGAGGGAAGCGTGTCCTGAAGCTCCTGAGTCGCTGGCTCCAGCCGAGCCGCCCGACGCTCGGCCCGTGCCTTCTGGACCCCTTGCTGCGCCTGCTGCGGAGGCGGCCACGCATCATCTTTGCCTCTTGGCGCAGAGCCGCGAGACCCTCTTGCAGTCGGGCCCGGCACGTTAGCGACCTCCTGTGTGACCGACCTGGCCAAGTCGGCGGCGAGCGATGGGGGGAAGCGAGAAGGAGAGGGCCTTCTCAGAAGGCGGCGGGGATTCTCGGAGGCCCTCGCGCGATCCGAGAAGCTCTCTGCGTCTTCGGGGAAGACCCAGAGTACTCCTCGGAGGACCAGGGGACTCACGCCCCTTCTCACTTCCCCCCCTCGCTCGCCGCCGGCTTGAGCTCCTTCCCCGAGACCTCCAGGCCCTCCAGTGAGAAGCGCTCGCCCTCCACCGAGGTGGGCCTCCGCCCCTCTGCCTCGCAGGGTCGCCGACAGGTCCGGCGTGGAGCCTGCGCTGGCCGAGGCTTGCCGCAGGCCGCTTCCCATTCCATCCTGGCCACGACCACGTCCTTACCCTGCCTGCAATCCGAGCAGTTTCGCTGGGTGGAGGGCAACGGGTGAAGTCTGAAATACCGTTTCGATGGATTTTCGAGGTTTGAATCTGCAGAAGGAAGGCGAATCACAAGACGGATTTATTTTCGAGGTGCAAATGCCCATATGGAAAGAAAGTGATCAGGCAACGCCCCGTCCTTGCACTTGTGTAGCCACTCTCCGCCGCCTCGAAACGGCGCAAAGACTTGCCGAGCGGGGCCTGCTGCTTGCGACATGCCGTGCCCTTGGAAGCCACTTCCTCTTCGAGCAGCGGGGGCCGTCTTTGGGATGGCTGGGGCACTGAGAGCCTCCGCCTTGTTGCGCAGCGCCTCGAGATCTGGACAGTCCCCGAGTTGCTGTCGCAGTAGCTCCAAGGGATCTGCCTCCTCCCCTTCCCCAGAGATCCGACGCTCCAAAAACGTGGAGCGGCGGGATTTGGGCAGTTTTCGGCCTACGACTCGGGACGAACAACCGGCCCAGGGAAGCGGTCACGACCTCCGGGACCCAAGCATCGACAAACATTGGAGCGGCCGGATGTCTGGGTCATACCCCCAACGAGTCCAACGGCTCCCAAGCCTGCTTCTGCTTCACCTGCGGCTTGGCTTGGGCCTTGGGCGCTGGGACGCCCTGGCCTCCTGCCGCCCTTGCCCTGGAAGTCAGGTGGCCTGCTTGCCCACGGACCTGAGGGTTGTAATTGGCCCTGGGGGCACAAGCGTTCCCCATGTTTGAAACATCGAGGTGCGGAAAAAGTTTGAGGTCAATGTTTTCAGATTGTTGGAGTTCGGTTCGAATAGCAAAGTTGCGAGAACTCAGGCCCTAAGTTTCATTGTTTTCCAGGCAGGCCCATCTCTCCCCTCATCAGCAAATTCCAGCACGCGGGTTCACAAGCTTTCGCGCTCCTGGGCTTGATCGTGCCGTCGCACCAGTGGCAGGTTGTGTTCGTCTTGAAGTTCCAGCTGTACCTGAGCGAAGGGTCGGCGTCACACCGGCATGCTAATACTAGATGTGCGCCGCCCCCCCAGGTCGGGGGCGGAACAGAGGGGGGTGAGGACTAGGGGGGGGCGGATATCATGGCGGGGGCCATGATATTTCCCCAGATTTCATGGCGCCTCTTCTCATTTCATTACGTCCCTGGCCCCCCCGTCGGGCCGCGCACATGCCGCCGGTCATGATTTGCACCCCCCCCTCTTTGACGCCCCCCTCTTTGCCGCCCCCCCGGGGGCAGCGCGCGCACCGAGGCATCTTGCAGCGTACGCTCCGTGGCGGGCGCTTTCTGGCCATGCCGCTCGGGAAACGACATTTGACAGGATGGTTATGCGGCCACGTGCAGAGGGCGGGCGGGGGGAGGGGGGAGGGCCTCTTAGAAGCACCCCTGCCTCTCAGCAGGCGCGGGCCTTCTCTGCAGATGTGAGGCCGCCGCCTTCCAAGAGGCAGCCTCCTTCTGAGAGGCCCTCCCCCCTGCCTCCAGCCCCTCGTGCGCACCGCCAACCTATACTATGTTCTCGGGCCGATCGCACGCCTCCACGGAGGACGAAAAGTACTGGCACGCCATGGTGCGCCCCAGGGGGCCCTGCACGTGTCGACCGAAGGCTTTGACCCCCTTTCGGCATCTGTGGGAAAACCACAACAACACACAAAACAAAACAACAACACAAAACAACAACAAAAACAACACAAACGAACACACACAAAAACATAAAAAGAAACACAAACACAGCACAACCGTTTTGCTCCAGCCGGGGCCCACCGCGGGCGACCGAGGGCGGGCGCACAGCCTCGGTTCCACCAGCCTGGGGCGGACCGGGCGGGTCACGATCCGTGTCAAATCAAAGAGTGCGGGCCACTCGCGCGTCGGCCGTGCGCGCATGTCGAATTCTTTCCAGAACCCTCATCGCCGACGCGAGGACTCCGTCCTCGTCGTCGACGTGATCAGCATCGGCGCCGTCACGAACAGCTGCCGCGGACCGGTGGTATCCGCTTTGCCTACAGGGCTGCGGTCGGGCGTAGCCAGGACCCTGGTCAAGGGGAGCTTGTTCGTGATTGGGCCCCGAAGCCCATAAGATGGACTGGAGTCACTAGGCCAGGACTGCCGTAGCTGGTGTTTTTCGGGTGGCGGCAGTTCGGGTCAGTGGAATGGGGCGGGGGGAGCGTCCTCCGGTACACATCACTAAACCAGGTCCCACCAAACCCAGTTCTGCCAACGTCGGACACAGGAGGACCATTGCTTTGAGCCACAATGGCTATGGAGGCGAAGGAGGATGAAGGCGATTTGTGGGGGCAGGGTGATGATGAAGATGATGATAATGATGATGTTGCTGATGATGATCATGATTGTGCTGATGCTGCTGGTGATGATGATGCTGATGATGATTGTGACGGTGCTGATGATTATGATGGTGGTGGTGACGGTGATGATGATGACGATGATGCTGATCCTGATGCTGATGACGATGGTGATGATGATGATGATGATGATGATGATGATGATGATGATGATGATGATGCTGATGCTGATGCTGATGCTGATGCTGATGCTGATGATGATGATGATGATGAGGAGGAGGAGGAGGAGGAGGAGGAGGAGGAGGAGGGAGGCCAGTGCCGCCCCCGGCGGAGGAAAGCGCGACCCGGACACGGATTGCGGTGACTGCGCCGAGGAGCCCGTGCGCCCCGGCGCCGTGGTGCGATCTCTCAACCTCCCAGGCTCCAGGCTTAGGTCGGGCGCGTCCCTCTACAGGGGTAACAGTCAAAAATAGTCGAAAACATTCGGGGGACGATATTTGGATCAGTTTTAAGAATTCGGGGGTGTTTTGGCCCAAGAGCTGGCTCAAGCTAGAGCTCAAGCTCTGCTCGCCTCCTGCCATCCCGCGCATCACACCAGTGGCACCGAGCATGTCATCTCCGCCAGGGGCTCGCCACACCCGGGAGCCTGGGACACCAGTGGGAGTTGGGAGGGAGGCGCCTATTTTGTCCACTGGACGAGGTGGACGGCGCCGACAGCGGCCCCGAGGTACACGCGCTTGCGACTCCGACTGCCCCGCAGGCGGCTGTCCCACCCGGAGAGCTCGAACAACAAGGACATCAAGAACAACATCTACTTCAACCGCCTACCCGGGACCATATCGCGAACGTGATTCGGCAGGAGGTGCAACCCATCCGCAACATCATCAACAATCTCGAACGGCGCCTCGATGAAATGGGCGGGACCTTCGGCACCAGGGTCGAGGAGATTGAGGAGCATATCGAGGATGTTGTCATTCGCATCACAAACCTCGAGAACCAGGCCGCCGAGCAGCCTGATGTTGCTGCCACTCCCGGGGCGATGACACGGCCATCTGGGATTACATCAAGACGCTGGAGGCGGAGGTGCCGCAGTTAAAGGCGACTGGCAAGCTGCATCACGATCCTGAGGGCAGACGTTCACACAATGATGGGGGCAGTAGATACATCACTGCTGTTGTCGGCAACTTGTACGGTTTCGTCTCTTTCAATGACGCCTCCAATGAGTTTCGGGCGGGGGTTTGCAAGATGGGGGCACCAGCATGCACGAACATTTACGTGTCAGGCGACTCCCAAGACATCATTTTCTGCGAATTCGGCAACGCAGAGGACCGTGACACAACTACGGCGTAGGTCAGCAGTTCCAACCTCAAGAGGGACGGGCGCACTGTTTGGTGCACTCCGGACCGTCCGCCCCTCGTTCGAGCGGCTCGGAACCTGTGTTTTAGATTCGAATACTTCCCAGAGAAATCCATCAACATGAAATCGGCTGTGCGAGTCACCGACCAGAGCCCTTACACTGTCGATCCGGGTGGAGAGCGTGCCCTAGCGGTGACCACCGACGGGGACACCATCACCAAGGAGTGGGGCGAAGATTGGGCCACTTGGGACGATATGTGCAACCGCCCGGAGTTCAAGAAGCTGTTGGAGTCATGCGATGGAATAGCACAGAGTGCCAGCGCAGGGATGAATGGAGGAGCCAAAGGAGGGGCCTATGGAGGAGGCAAAGCAGCATCCAAAGGCGCAGCAAAAAAACAGGAAATACGGCGGGTGCTGATTCTCAGCAGCGCCGAAGCCGATGAATCCGAGTGGGGCGTTCCGTCTGCGACCTTGTCTTCTTTTTTTGTTCTCATTGCAGACATGCGCTCGTGCTTGTGACGTTGGTGGCGCGACGGATGAGGTCAACGCATCCCTTGGTGCCGCCTCTTCGTCTTCCTGCCTGTGCGGGCCCAGTCAAGCAGACCTCCCGGATACGGGCAAAGCTTCCGATGCCGGGTGTGGTGCCGCAGATTTCACACCGGGCCGGGGCAAAGTTACCTGCCCGACATCCTCCTCATCACCCTTTCGGCCAAGATCTTCTGACCGCGACAGATACCATGCGCCGGCATTTGCGCGCGTCGTTGGCAGGGTTCGCGAAGCGGGAAATATGGATGCAGCCGGCGGGGTTGCAGACCATTGGGCGGCCAATGCGTTGGCATTTGGAACGTGCAAGGCTTAGGGCAATGCCATCGACAACTGACAGGGGCCCAACGCTACGTGAACATGCAAGGGCTGTCCACTTTATGCGCGCAGGAGACACGCGCTGCAGAGTCGCAACGTTTCGTCCGAGATGGCTGCTTAGTGATTCGTCTGGGACGACTGAGGCGTCTCCGGGGTATTCCTCCTCTGGCGCAGGGTTCATGACCGACCCAAAAGCAGCAGATTCGGCGATCAGTTTCAAACTGTTCGGAGACCAGCTTGCGACCCTCGAGGTCAAAGTTGCAGGATGAAAATTGGATCTCACGACAGCGCATGCTCTCCGCGCGCGGAAGGGCTACGAGCTACGGGAGGCTTCGTTCGACAGCGCGATGAGTGCGTGGACGCCATGCGGAAATCGCAATTGCATTGTCGCTCCGGGGGGTTTCAACACCAGGTTGGGGTGGGCACTTACCTGGAGAGGAGGATGCCATGGGGGAGTTCAATAGGGAACTTTTGAGACATGCAGGGGGGCAAAGTTTGCAATCGCCAACGCGTGTTTTCCCCGACCGCCAGAACGTTTGGTCACTTTTTGCGGCCCGGCTCCAGGGGTAGGACCATCTGGCGATATTCCGAACCCAGTTATTGCACACTTGTATTATTGTTTGGTTTATTCCGACGCTTTCCCAATGATCGCAGATGTCTGGACAGACAGGCGAGTCGCTGCCTATGCGCCATTTCTTGATGACTGCATCGCTGGATTTGGCATTTGGGAGGCAAGAGACAAAACGAGCACATCAACGATGCTGTTTGGAGACCTTGCGAAGTCACCGAGCGCTGGCCGGGAGTGCTGCGAAGCATTTACGGCCGCGCGTCAATTAAATGCCATGGCGATGACGTTGGATGAGCACGAAGCCGCGCTAGCACCAGCAGTGCGCGCAGCCGCAGGGGTCTCAGTTGAACCTGATCGAGGCCGTCCAGAACCATGGACATCTACCAGCACGAGGAGACGCAGCTCGCGAACAACAGCTGAACGAATCCATCAAGACATCGGCACGCAGAGACAATGGGACATGGTGGGAAACGCAATTGCGAGGGGGATCGTTCGCAGCAGTGAATTCTCTAGGGGAGACGCCAGGTAGGGCGCCGATCGCGATCAAGAGCGCATCCGGGGTGCCAGTGGACAGCAACCAACGAGCATATGCTTTGGCATATTACTTTGGGAAGATGCAATGGGACGTCGAACGCGCAGATCTGCATCTACCTGAAGACCGCCCTGTGGGGGCGCCTCTTCCTATTGTCACTCGCGCCGTCGCAATGGGGGAGCTCGCAGAGGCTTTGCGAGACCTCGCGGTGGGGAAAGCTGCAGGGCGCGATGGGGTGGCGCCGGAATTTTGGAAGGTATTGCGTTTATCGAGCCGTGCCTGCAGGGGCCTGCTGGACGTTTGCCAGAAGGACTGGGGCCACAAGGACATCCCAGAGGCATGGCGCATGGCGATACTTGTGTTATCGCTTAAGAAAAAGACGCAGACTTGCCGGATAACTTCGGCCAATCTCACTGTTGCCAGCGGGGTGCAAGTTGTAGTTTCGACGATTCAGAAATGACTGCAACGTAGAGGGCAGAACGAAGAATGCGGCCTGTGCAGTGCTCGCAAGAGCCCGGGCTGGCGGCTGTCTTACTTGACTAGGCTAAGGCTCTCGACCATATCAAGCACGTTGCGATGATCGCTGCGTTGGCACGGTTCGGTATACTGGAACTGAGCCGGCTCTTTCTTTGATTTCTTCAGTTTTCCGAACTCATAGTTTCATTTTGAGAGACCCGGCAGGCGATTCCAAGTCAATCAAGACAGTAATGAGCAGGAATGGCCCAAGTCTGCCCGCTGTGACCTTACTTGTTTGTTAGTGTTCAGACAGAGATTTTTTCGATATCGACAGACGGCACAACGAAAGTGGCATGAACTTCGAGGAGCCACCGTATGTCGTTTGTAATGATGTTGTATGCGGGTGACACAATGCTCGTGAGCGCCAGCGCCCTGAAAGTGCAGCTAATTTTGGACGTCGCAATCCAGGTTGGCAAGCAGAACGGTCTTGACCTGAAGTGGAGCAACACCGTGGTGCTGAATATCGACAGCGATGGCGTGGTACGAAATCCCACCATGCAGCCACATAGGTACACCAAACAGTATATGTGGGTGGTCTCTTGCGCAGTAAAGCTGGTAGGAAACCAGAAGTCACGAGACGTCTGAGCGAAGCACGAGGCCTGTTCAGAGCATTCGTCACATGCTGAAGCCATACTGGTTTTTCAAAGTCGAGAAAAGTCTGATGGGTGACGCTATTGTCGCTCCCAAATTATTATACCATCTCGAATTGTTATGGTTATTAGACGCAGACCGGAACATATTGGACAGTTTTCAAGCATTTTGCTTCCGCAGGGTATGTGGGATTCAACATTCATATTTCCAGGGTGTCGAACGCCACAGTCTTGTCGATCGCGTGTGTAGACCGTATGAAAAATATTTTGCGCAGGCGACACGTACACACGCATGCAAACATATTGTTTCTGCCAGACAATAGCTACCTCTGATCTTTAATCTGTACACCCGGGACAAATGCACCAAAGCGGTGGTATTTGGTCCGGAGACGCGGCCGCCCAAAGTTGCAATGGGCTCAGTGTGTCTAGAAGGTATTGCAGTAAGCTTCTGTGCGGTAGCAGACCAGTTCAATCCCCCTTCGTCCTTGTCCTCCTCTCCCTCTCCCTCGTCGTTTTCTGCTTCGCAGTAGTGGTGCGACCTAGTTTTATGCTGCGCAGTCGGGCGTTATGTCGCGACGCATGCGTTTCACAATCGAATGGCCACGCACGTCCTGCAAAAAACCCGGCTCAGTGGCGGCAGTTGTGCCCGAGCGCCGTGCCTAGGCTCGCACATGGCTTCTGTACTGCTATGGCATTGCGGCCGGTGCCGCCGACCCTGAAGACGACGACGACGACGACGAATGCGAGGAGGAGGAGGAGGAGGAAGAGGAGGAGGAGGAGGTGGAGGAGGAGGAGGACGAAGGGGACTACGATGGAAGGGGGCAGGAGAAGGCGAAGGAAATGTTCCCCGTGTGGGCCGAGGGAGTCGTAGCGGAAACAGGGGGCCTTGAGGCCTACGGCCTTTCCCGCCACCGTGTTGGGGTTGTGGTTAAAAGGCCTCTTGGATGTTTTCGGGCTTGTTGGGGCCTATGTTGGGCCTCTTGGGGGTCTCTTGGAGGCCTCTTCGGGCCCCTTGAGGGGCTCTTGGGGCCTTCTGGGGGCTTTTTGGGGCGGGAATCTCGAAATGCCCGTTCGTGGTCCTCTTCTTGGGCCTGCTCGGGGCCATGTTGGCGCGTCTTGGCGTTTTTTGGGGCTCTGGGGCGCCCAGGGGCGGATGCGTATCTGACCCCCCCCCCCCCCAGGACCGTCCCGGGACCCCCCCTGGACCCCCACCTGGAACCTCCCCGGGACCCCCCCCCTCGGCGGGGGAGAAATCAAAAGGAAGGGGCTTCCTTTCGACTTGGGTACGACGTTGCTACGGTTTTCTCTTCGTGGCAGGCTTGATTAGAAGGGTGCATGGAAGGCGGACGACGGAGACGCAGGGAAAGAGGATCAGGGATGCGTCGACCGAGCGCACGCCGACAAGGGGTCCACACGCCGACAGGGTCGGCGGATTTTTAATCTTTCGTTCAAGATCCGCTTGCAATGTCCAGAACCGGTTAAACGAATGATGATCCCCCTCCCTCCCCCCCGGATCCCGACTGATTAATTCGCATCCGAATAATGTTTTCTAATCTGTCCCCCCTGGAAAAATTCCATGGATGCCGATCGATGCCACTTGTATTTACCTCGGTACCAGGGAGTGCCGATGGGTGACATTCTAGCTTGGTGTAGCCCCTTATGTCTAGCCTGGAGGACGCGCCGGCCCTCGTTGTAACCTGGTGTAGCCCAGCTTGCGTGGCCCAGAGGGGGGACGGCCGTCATCGTATCCTGGTGTAGCCCCGCAAATTTGGCCCAGAGGACGGTGCGACCTTCGCGGTTACCTGGTGTAGCATTGGTGCGGCCTCGAAGTGAGCGGTTTGCTGAGGGCCTTTCTGGCCTGGAGGGCGATCCGGCCTTCGTCGTAACCTGGTCTAGCCCCTCTCCTGTCCTATTGGTCCACTCTGCCTCCGCTCCCCTCCGCCTCGACTCCCCGCCTCCGAAAACAAACGTTAATTACATAATAGTTTCATCACATGTCGCCGGTCTGATGAGGCCATCTTGAGCCATCTTGGACCATATTGCGCCATCCTCGAGGCCATATTAAACTACTTGTGGCCTTCTCGGCACCAGAGGGCGTGCGCAAGGGATGGTCCCCAAGTGCGGTCTCTTTCCACGCCAGGCTCGGACGTGTCAGGTGTGGCTTGTTCGCAACAGGGTGCGCGGTGCGCAGGGAGTGGTCCCTGAGCGCAGTCTCTATCCACGCTGGGGTCGCAGGGCGTGGCAGGCGTGGCCTGACGCCAAGAGGGGGTGCGCAGGAATCCGCCCCTGCACGCAGGGTGCCAAGGCTTTCGCGGGGACGTCTCCAGCGATCCAGTTTGCCCCGCCTCCCTTTTGCTTTCTAAAGGCGCATTACAGCGCTGGGGAAAACCATGTTTTAAACTGTCTCCCCAAAATAATGTTGTTAACAGCTTTTAAACATTAGGGGGATAAGCCCGACCTAACTCAAGCTCCCAGATTCCAGGCCTCTCAATGGGGTCGGAGTAGAAGGGGTCGGAGGATGGCGCCGCATCGCCGATGCATCTCCGATTCATCGGCGATGCGGCTCGATGTGGGGCCGGATTTTCTCTACGCTGACGTCGCCGATGCGTCGCCGACATCGCCGCGATGCATCGCCGATGCGTCGCCGATGTATATGCGATGTGTTGGCGATGCGGCCCGATATTCCGACCCCATCTGTTCGGTCCCATCCTCGGGAAATAAACATATGTAGCACCCCGCAGTTCTGGACAAGAGTGAGGGGCGGGCGCGGGTGGGTCGCAGGTGAGTCACATGGAGGTCGCGGGTTGGGTTGCGTGAGGGTCGCGGGGTGGGTCGCAGGTGGGTCGCGGGGGGGTCTCCGGGCGAGGACGCCGACAACAACAATCAAGTAACATCCGGGCCACATAATCTCAGTTCAATGAATGACTGTTCGGTCTCCTCACCGTACCTGGCGCATCGAGCAATCGAGGCGTAGGCGGCCAGGTTTACCCAACCCTCCTGTGTGAGTGGGGCCCTCCTTTTGCATCTGCAACGCCGCGCGTCTCACGTCCCACAGCCCCCTCCCCTCTTCGCCTCCGCCCGCCGCATTTCCATGTCGGCTCCCCGATTACGCGCTGCTCGTGGCCCCAGAGCGAGCTCCACCGACGCTCCCAAGGGGTGGGCCACATGAGGTCCCATGACCACCTCCCCACAGGGAGCTCTACCGATGCACCCATGGGGATGGTGCCGTATCTGGCCCCCGTGCGCACACACCTCACAGGCTTCGTGGCCCCATGAGGAGCTTCACCGAAGTCCCCCCCCAAACGCTTCGTTCCCCCGTTGGCAGCTACACCTCACACGTTTGGTGGTCCCACAGCACAGGGTGCTCCACCGAAGCCCCGAATTGATGTTGCCGCATGCGGTTCTCCCGGCGCCGGCGCCGTTGGGCAGCGCCTACGACGACGACGACGACGCAGGCGCCGGCACCAGCACCGACGCCGTCGGGCAGCGCCAACGACGACGACGACGCCGCCGACGACGACGACGCCGCCGTCACCGAGGACGTCGACGACGACGACGGCGACGAGGACGGTAACGGCGACGGCGACGACGATGGCTCCCCGACGGCGACGGTGACGGGGACGGCGACGGCGGCGACGGCGACGACGCGCACGGGGACCCCCCTCCCCCCTCCCCCTCAGTTGCAACGTGGGGGAGGGTTCGAAATGGGGGGGTCTCAACTTGGTGCCGGCGCCAGCGCTGGCAGCAACGATGACGAGGACGACGACGAGGATAACGTCGAAGACGACGACAACGACGACGACGACAACGGCGGCGGCGGCGGCGACGGCGACGGCGACGGCGACGGCAACGGCGACGGCGGCGACGGCGACGTCGACGGAGACGCTGGCGACGACGCGCACAGGGCCACTCCCCCCATTTGCAATGCAACTCCGGGGGAGGGCCCCCGCCCCCCCTGTTCGAACCGCCCGCCCCCCAGTTCTAACCCCGACGGTCTCACTTGCAGGGCATCGCAGCGCAAGACCGCCCCGCCGTGCCCCACGCCGCCCAGTAATTTCCATTATCCAGGGTCCCAACCATTCCCCCCCCCTCTCAGGTAACGACCAATACTGGACAAGGGCACATTGCCATGTGACATACCCAACCCACTTGCATCAAGCCACAAGAGGAGTTGACCCAAACTTGCCCGGACAATGACAGTGTAGGCGCCGTTATATGTTGTGCAAGCTACATGGGGTGCGCTGACATGGCACGACCCACAGGACAACAACAGAAGGACGAGGAGCGAGGGCCCAGGCTTGATGAGGACATGCGGGCGGAAACAAAGGGCAGGATAAGGACGCGTGCGGTGCCGAACCGTTAGCGCGGCAGCACCAGAGGGAAGGTGGCAGGGGGTAGAGGACGACGACGAAAGTGACGGGAGGAGACCGAACAGTGTTGCTTTGGTCGGTAGTGCGCTAAAGATGCAGCGCTGCCCGCCATGTCGCCGAGGCGCCCGGCAAAATGAACAAACCTGCTTGCAGGTCGTGGAAGAAGTGAGCGACGCCTAGCTCGCCCGCCATCTTCCCTGTTTCCGTCCTGCGCTTCTCACTGCGGGAGGTAGGCGTTCGAAGGCGCGCCGCCACGTCTGCGGGCGGCCCGCGAGAGCGCCCCGCTGGACCTCCCAGCAGCCTTCGAAGATGGCGACAATCCCGCACGTCGCAGCCCACAAAAGACGATGTCGAATCTGAGTTTGCGCAGTGCGTGACCATGTTCGACCCCCCAGCAGTCCTCGAATCTGGCGACAGTTTCGCAGATCGCAGCCCCCAAGGGATGCCACAGTCGAGTCAAATCTGGATTTGGGTAAAACGTCACCCCGGTGGGCCCCCCAGCGGCCCTCGAAAGCGGCGACAAATTCGCAAATCGCAGTGCTCCAGGGATGGCGAGGTCTCAGTTGAATATGCGTAAAGCGTTCCTCCGCTGGACCCCGCAGCAGCCCTCGAACGTGGTGACTAACTCGCAGATCGCAGCCCCCCCCCCAGGAATGGCGATGTCTAACTTGAATTTGGGTAAGACGTCACTCCGCCGGACACCCCAACAGCAGTCGAACGTGGCGACAGTTTCGCTGATCGCAGCCACCCAGGGATGGCGATGTCTAATTTGAATATGGGTAAGACGTCACTCCGCTGGACCCCAAGCATCCCTCGAAAGTGGCGACAGTCTCAGATCGCAGCCCCCCAGGGATGGCGAGGTCTAGTGTGAACGTGGGTAAGACGTCACTCCGCTGCCCCCTCTAGCAACCTTCGACAGTGGCGACAAGCTCGCAAATCGCAGTCCCCAGGGGTGGCGAGGTCTCATCCGAATCTGGGTAAAACGTCCCTCCGCTGGACCCCCCAGTAGCCGTCGAAAATGGCGACAAATTCGCAGATCGTAGCCCCCCCAGGGGTGGCGAGGTTTCATCTGAAACTGGGTAAAACGTCACTCCGCTGGACCCCCTGGCAGCCCACGAAAGTGGCTGCGAAGTCCTCGAACATGGCGACACTTTCGTATATTGCAGTCCAAGTCCCCCAAGGGATGACGAGGTCAAATTCCGGGTAAAACGTCACTCCAGTGGACCCCCCAGCAGCCCTCGAACGTGGCGGCGGTACTTTCGCAGATCGTAGCCCCCCAGGCATGGCCAGGTAGGAGGCAAGGTGGCCCGCAGGAGGCAGCAAGTTGAGAGGCAGAAGAGAAGGGGAGAGGGGGCGGGAAGGAACGAAGGAAATAAGGTGTGCGACTGCAGTGCTTTATGCAAAACGAGTACCCAACGCAAGAGGATTGGGAACAATATCAGGGGGAATGGGACGGGGATGGGGGCCCGAGGTGCAGGAACCTATAGGTGCGTGTCGTGTCGATGCGGCGGCCTTGACTCAACCATGCCAGGCGTTTGAGAGAATTGGGCGGCATAGGGAACGGGGTCGGCTGGCAGGACACGGTCGCGCCAGTTGGCCGCAGAATGTCGCGCGTAAGCGCCCTCATTCCCACGTTTTTTGTTCCGCGTTTGAAGCCCACGGAAATCACAGCGTGAGGTCGCCGCGCCGTCGTGCGCGATACCCTTTTTTCCGTCAGTCGTTGCCCAGCTGAGCCAAAGGGGGTCTCGCGCGTTGTGAAGAGAACTGAAAGGAACACAGTGGGAGCGGAGCGAGAAATAATTACATAGGCATACGCTCTCAGAGAGGCGCGTGGATATGTTGGTTGTCGCTGGGCCCCTGGCTCGTTCCGCGCACCATGTGGGTCGGACCAGCGCCGAAAGAGTGGAAAAAACAGTTTGCGGGCGGGGGGACAGAGGAGTTGGACATAATGTGAAGGAGGCTAAGGCGGAGGCGGAGGAGGAGGTGCATGAGGCGAGGCGGTGGGTGAGGCGAGGAGGAGCGGTATGAGGAGGTAGTCTCGTGGAAACCCACGACGCATAGATCATGCTGCAATGAACCCTTCATCAACATGTCTTCGTCATAGGTCGTTGCAAACACCGTTTCATAACATGACGTGCCCCATTGAATGGCAACCGTCATAGAATCCTCAATCGTTCCAGACCACAATTTCAGGGACGCTGCCGCGACGCGGCGTGACTGCTGCGTCCTGCCTCCAAATTCGTGCCAGAACAGTGCTCCTGGAACATCAACACCGCGAATCAACGTGTTTGCTGCGCCCAGCCAATCCTATATCGTGGCAGAGCACCGTGCCAGGAACTCCAACCCTACGAGTCCTTGACATTATTGTTAGCGTTCAAGGCGAATGCGCGCGGCGCTAAGGCGAGAACCATATTCTAAACAGGACTTGCCTTCCACCCTTGAACTTGATGCAAACTTTTTAGACGAATGTGCGCGGCGCTAAGGCGAGAACCACATTCTGAGCAGGACCTGCCCTCCACCCTTGAGTTTGATGCAAACTTTTAAGACGAATGTGCGCGGCGCTAAGGCGAGAGCAGCATTTTCAAAAACACCCGAACGTACCGACAAGTTTGAGGGTGCAGGGGGGAATTATTTAGACGGGGAACGGATTAAGGAGGAGGATCGGATCATGATAATGGTGGTGGTGATGATTTTGGTGGTGATGGTTGCAATGATGATTCTGAGAATTATGGTGATGATGGTGATTCTGATGATGATGATGATGATGATGATGATGATGATGATGCTGAGGATGATGACCATGATGACCAAGACGATGATGATAACGATCAGGAGGAGGATCATGATGCTGAGGAGGAGTTTGGCGTGAAGGGTGATGTTACAGGATAATGATACGCAGGTTGGCGTGGGGGGGAGGGGAGGACGAGGATGAGGAGGGCCAGTGAAAATGCTGATGTTGATGTTGTTGTAGTTGTTGTTGATGATAATGATGATGCTCATGATCATGATGCTGATGCTGGTGACGGTACTGGGGATGATGATGATGATGATGATGATGATGATGATGGTGATGGTGATGGTGATGGTGATGATGATGATACTGATTATTGTGATGCTAGTGATCATAGTCATGCGGATGATAACGATGATGCTGCTGATGATGATACTGGTGTTGGTGATACTCATGATGCTGTGTATGGTGGTACAAGCTCGGCTGATGACGATGGCGGTGACGATGCTGATTATGATGATGATGATGCTGATGATGCTGATTATGATGCTGATGTTGATGCTGATGATGATGATGCGGATGCTGATGATGTGGAGGAGTTTGTTGATGATGTTGACGACGACGATGATGATGATGATGATGATGATGATGATGATGATGACCCGGGTGATGATGATGATGATGATGATGATGATGATGATGCTGATGATGATGATGATGATGTTGGCGCTGATGATGATGATGATGATTATGATGACGATGATGATGATGCTGCTGATGATGATGATGATGATGTTGACGATGAACACCATCAGTATCATGATCACGATCATGCACATGCTCATGTGCACGCTGATCCGTCATATGATGCGGTGCTGTTTTTTGATGGTGATGATGATGATAGTGATGCTGATGACGAGGATGATGACGAGGATGATGATGATGATGATGATGATGATTATGCTGATTATGCTTCTTATGATGGTGATGGTGGTGGTGCAGTGGTGAGTGTAATGATGCTGATGGTGATGATAATATGGATGATGTTGTCGATGATGAGGATGCTGATGAGGATGCCGATTGTCATGATGATTGTGATGCTGACGATGCTGTTGCTGATGATGATGATGCTTCTGCTGATGATGATTATGGTGATGGTACTGATGCTTATGTTTAGTATGATTGTGATGACGACGATGCTGATGATGATGTTGATGATGTTAATGATGATGATGATGTTGTTGATTGTGGTGATGATGACGGTGGTGGTGGTGGTGGTGATGATGATGATGATGATGATGATGTGCTGGTGAAGGTGATGATGATGATGATGATGATGATGATGCTGATGATGATGATGATGATGATGATGATGATGATGAGCTGATGAGCTGATGAGCTGATGATGAGCTGATGAGCTGATGATGATGATGATGAGGAGGAGGAGGAGGAGTAGGAGGAGGAGGAGGAGTAGAAGGAGGTGGAAGCGGAGGAGGAGGACGAGGAGGGGGGGGGAGGAGGGGGTGCAGCAGGAGGAGTAGGAGGAAGAGGAGGAGGAGCTGAAAGAGGACCAGTGTAAACCCAAGAGTCACCAACGATGTTGGAATACGCCCTCCCCCCTGAGCTCCCTCTTCATAGGGCCGTGCAAAAGGTTCATTTCCACAGAGGGACGCGCATCTTTGGAAGACAACTGTTTGAAGACTCTGAAGCATGCCAAAGTATGGTTCTTGGCATTCCAATGCCATGGATCATAAATTTGCCTGTTGCGTCTTGACGATCCTGAACCGTGCCAGAATGCCATCCCTGGGACTTCAACACCGCGAATCATCGTAACTGTTGCGCTTTCAAAATCGTGAATCCTTCCAAAACGCCATTTTTGGTTCGTCGATCAGGTGAATCCGCGGAATCCCTGCAATTGTTTATGATATGTCCTCGGCGCTAAGGCGGAGCCACATTTTGAACAGGAACCGCCCTCAATCCGTGAAGCTGTTGCCAATTTCTAAAACGAATGTGCGCGGCGCTAAGGCGAGAGCCACATGTTTGAAAACGACCCGCCCTCAATCAGTGAAGCTGTTGCAGTTTGTTTAACCTAATGCGCGCGGCGCTAAGGCGAGAGCCCCATGTTGAAAACGACCCGCCCTCAATATGTGAAGCTCTGGCAAATTCTTAAAATTTATGCGCGCAGCGCTAGGGCGAGAGCCACATTTTGAAAACGACCCACCCTCAGTCCGTGAAACGTTTGCAAATGGCGGCGCTGAGGCGAGAGCAACATTTTGAAAACGGCCCGCCCTCCATCTGTGAAACTGTCGCCAATTGTGAAGTTTCAGGGTCATAAGTGGCGAGGAAGTCTCAGGCGAAACGCTCGGCCCGCCCTAAAAACTGGCCTCGGGGTGCGACACGGAAAACTTATTCATTAGGAGAAGAAATGGAGGAGGAGAAGAAGGATGAGGAGGAGAAGGAGGAGGAGGATGTAGGAGGTAGGAGGACGATGAGGACGAGGACGATGGAGGATGGACGAGGAGGAGGGGGGGTTGGGCGGAGGAGGCGGAGGGTGGATGATAGGGGGGTGAGGAGTGGGAGCGAGTACATGATCACCCACACAGCCTGGGACCTGAAGCGAAGCGTGCAACACAAGTCCTCCAGCACGTAAGTGATGGAGGCGTCCTGCAACAGCTTGAGGCTGATAACAGGCTACTGTCAATTCAATTGGACGCCGTGGGCCGTTTAGGCACCAAGGACACGTCACGCTCTGCGTCACCTCGAGCGCGCATACTCGATGTACTCTTCGTCAGGCCAGCCTTCATAGTTATAGAGGATGCTGATGACGACGACGATGCTGATGATGCTGATGATGCTGATGC
>CAUYUJ010007302.1:171793-194540 GCA_963575745.1 Prorocentrum cordatum
GCCAGCGAGACGATGCGAAGTTGGAGCAGCAGGGAAGTCGCCCCTGCCCTCCAAAGTCAGGAGGGGGAAAATCGCACTGACTCAAACGATGGCCGATTCGCAAGAACATATGGGACAATTGAGGAATTCGGCAAGTCAGAGAATACCTATACGACCACCCTTCGGGTGATAAGGAGGTTGTGGGGGGGGGAGAGGGGGGGAACCAACATCTGACTCAATCGATCTCACCATCGATCTCATGCAACGGGACACCACGGGGCACCACATCCATGTCAATATTGATCTTACAATCGATCTTACTCAACGGGACCCCACGGGACACCGCGGGGCACCTCTCGATCTCGCTATCGATCTCACTATCGGTTTCACTATCGATATCACTCAACGGGACCCGACAGGACACCACGGGACATTTCGGGACACCACATCGATCTCATTATCGATTTCAGTATCGATTTCAATATCGATCTCACTCAACGGGACACCACGGGACACCACGGGAAACCTGTCGATCTCGTTGTCGATCTCACTGTCGATTTCACTTTTTGGGACACCACGGGACACCACGGGACACCACATCGATCTCTGTATCGGCCTCATTATTGGTCTCGCTCAACGGAACACCACGGGACACCTCCTGGGCATCACATCGACTTCAGTATCGATCTCATTATTGATCTCACTCAACGGGACACCACGGGACACCACGGGACACTGTTCGATCTCATGATCGATTTCACTATCGATCCCACTTTTTGGGACACCACGCCACGGGACACCACGGGGCACCACATCGATCACATTATCGATCTCACTACCGCATAGACCACCCTTCGGGTGATAAGGAGGCGAGGGGGGGGGGGACCGCCGTCGCACTCGATTGATCTCACTATCGATCTCGCTATCGATCTCATTATCGATCTCATTCGATCAATCTCACAATCGATCTGGCTATCGATCTCACACTCGATCTCACTAACGATCTCACTATCGATATCACAATCGATCTCACATTCGGTCTCACGATCGATCTCACTACCGATATCACTATCGATCTCATTCGATCGATCTCATTCGATCGATCTCACAATCGATCTCACATTCGGTCTCACTATCGATCTCACTGTCGATATCACAATCGATCTCACAATCGATCTCACAATCGATCTGACTATGGATCTCACTATCGAACTCACTATCGAAGTCATGATCGACCTCTCGTTCGATTTCACTATCGATCTCACTATCGATATCACAATCAATATCACAATCGATCTCACATTCGGTCTCACTATCGATCTCACTATCGAACTCACTATCGATCTCACTATCGATCTCACATTGGGTCTCACTATCGACCTCACTATCGATATCATAATCGATCTCACAATCGATCTTACCTTCGGTCTCACTATCGATCTCACTACCGAACTCACCATCATCACCACCATCATCATCAGCATCATCATCATCATCATCATCATCGTTGTCAACATCATCATCATTTTCATCGTCATCATCATCATCATCATCATCATCATCATCATCATCATCATCATCATCATCATCATCATCATCACCGACGGGACACCGACGGGACACTGGCGGGACACCGCGGGGCCCTGGCCGCCCGGAAGGGAATCATTTCGTCCGGCCGCGCCTCAGCCACACGGGACACCAGCGGGACACCAGCGGGACACCGGCGGGACACCGCGGGCCACCGGCCGCCCAGAAGGGAATCATTTGGTCCGGCCGCGCCTCAGCCACAGGAGACTTTCTCTCGCCCGCCCACGCCTCGCCCGCACGGCACGCACGAACACGAAACCGAAATCGATTTCCTGGTAGGGGGGCTCTCCGTTCTACTTCGATCTCACCCCCTCACTTCCGATCGATATCACTATCGATTTCACTATCGATATCACTCAACGGGACACCGCGGGACACCGCGAGACACTTCTGGACGGACGGAAGGACGGGCGGGCGGGGGATAATCATTTGTCTTGACATCGCCCTAGCAACGGCGGACAGCACGGGACACCACGGGACACCACGGGACACCGCGGGACACCGCAAGCCCCGCCGGACGGGCGGGCGGGGGATAACCATTTGTTTTGACTTCGCCCTAGCAGCGGCGGACACCGCGGGACACCACGGGACACCACGGGACACCGCGGGACACCGCGAGCCACCGCCGGACGGGCGGGCGGGCGGGGGAAAGTCATTTGTCTTGACTACGCGCTAACACGGACGGGTTCATTCTTGTCGCGCGCCCACGCAGCTCCGCCTCGCCCGCACGCGCGACACGAACGAAACGAAAGGATTTCCCGGTTGGGGGTTTCCGTTCCACTGCGATCTCACCCCCCAATTTCCGATGGCATAATATTTGGGATCCTTGGATTTGTGTCTAGCATTGTATGTCTCAGGGACCTTTTCGCAAAGATGAAGCCGGCGCATCGAGATGCGCGGGCGGTCGGGGCCTAAGAGACGGGGGTCAGTGCAAACAGGGGTCAGCCAGGGCACCAGATCCTGCAGGATCCTGCGAAGACCCCCTCTTGCTGACCTGGGTTTGCGAGCCACTCGTGGCCGCGAGGCGGCCGCGCATATTGGCCGACCCGGGTTTGCGAACAGCTGCATTGCAGTTTTTTTTCTTGCATTTCAGTTTTTTGGTTTCTTGCTGACCCGGGTCTGGAGTGACCCGGGTCAGAAGATCCCCGAGGCGGGGGCCAGTCAGTCAAGAGATCAGTGCGTTGTCGGTTTTGAAGGGGGCGTTCAGCAGAGACTTGCAGTTGAAACATCCATGCGCCCGCCTTTATGCGCGTTTGGCTCGAGCTGTTTGAGAGGATCGGACGCTGCAGGCGTTTGAAGGGTGCGCGCTTCTCCTCCAGCGCGCGCGTACTGTCATCCATATTGTATTATTCCAGCTAGCTGGGTAATCATCGCCATGTCGCGCGGCACCGTGAAACATCCATCCGTTTATAATATCCACACGACAAGTGGATGTTTTGAGTGTGGATGTGAGAGCAATGGAGACGCTCGTTCGTCAACCAATGCCGGTTGTCTGACGAAACACAGGTTCTCAACCGAACCTATGATGCGTAGGGACTGAGAACCTCCAGCCGTGACTGACGATCCCCACAGGTGCTGTAACGCGAAAAGTCAGAGTACTTGTGGTGGCAGTGATAAATCATATGAATGCTAGGTGGTCTTGCCATGAAGACCTAGTCGAGGGTGTGGGCCAGTAGTCGTATGATTCATATGACATGCTCAACCCCAAATCAATACCCATGACTTCGAGAAAACTTCCAATGATGGAAACGATTTCTCTGCATTCGGAATGAGGGTCAGAAGGGTCAGAGTAATATATCACCTCCCGATCTTTGCCTGAGGAGCCCAGCAAGTATCCTACCATACCCACAAAGAAGGCGGTCGAATGGCAGCTGGGACTTTTTCGTCCGGGAACGGCATGGAAGCCCTGCCTGGAGCGTATGTCACGGCGTACGGGACGGATCTCCAGACGGATTGTATTGTTGATATCGAAACTGCAATTTCCGAAGCCATCGAGGTAGAATCCGACGGTCCTGAGGCGGAGTCGGCGGATCACGGTGCCTTGGGCGCTGGTCACGTCGATCCAACGGAGGTAGGACTGACACGCATAAGGTTCCAGTTGCGTGTGACACGCCCGAGTCGCTGGAAACGGCTCAGAGCCGGCAAGAGACGCCTCCCGACGCAACCCGACGAGGTTTGTCTGACCTTCACACCCCACATGCGAGAACATGTCCCCAGTGCAGGTGCGGGAAGAGACGACTCAATGCTAAGCTGCCGCGTAGCCATTGGAATGCAAACGCGTTTCGGCGCCTCAGAGAGCACGGCGGCTTCTGTCGCATGCGTTTCCCGCGGGCGGTGGCGTTGCAAACCTCTGTATGCAGTTTCAGTTTTGCCTGCTTAGCTTGCAGCGGCGTTGCACAACCTTTCACCTTTCGCTTTACTCCCGCTTGGACCTCTGTCCGCAACCGCCACGTTTCCGTGGCACGCCCGGGCGTGCCAGAAATTGTTGTCATCTTTTTTATCGGGCCATCATATCACTGCACTGTCTTTTCCCGACGTACTTGTTTACCTGCGTGCTTACTTGTTTACATGTTTATTGATTTTCTTCATTGTTATTTTGTCAAGTGCGGGCTCAGTCACACATTTCTTATGAGGAAGCTCCAGGAGGACTCGCGCGGCGCGTAATAGTAGTATCATCTGGTCCACACGTCAGCTCCGTAAGCTATGGGTCGACGCTCGCGCGGCGAACCTCCGGAGTCAGTCCGACGTACATCCGACGTAATTTTGACGTATTGCGACGTGAACCCGAGGTACATCCCACGTGGACCCGACGTAAATCGGGTCTCTAGTTGACGCGCGAGGCCTCCAGGATTCTCCTCATAAATTTCCGCACTTACTTGCGCTCTTATTTGCGTTTACTTGGGAGTCTGTATCCTAATTGTGGTTGCGCCGGGTTTCTGTTGGGGTCCCCCAGTCTCGGGAGCATTCTTGTGACATTCCATGGACGTTTTGCAAACATCTCGGCAGCCTTTTGGGGTTCGGTGGGGTTGGTCGGATTTTCTTAGGGATTGCATACTGCTGCCGCCTGGAAGGGTCCAGAAACCCTCCACGGGGGTCTTGTGGCTCTGTGGGAAACAAAACAAAACACAAACTTTGGGAAACACACACACAGTCGGAACAAAAAAAACTGTGTGTGTGTGTGTTTTTTGGTGTGTGTGTTTTTCCCACAGTGTGTGTGTGTTTCCCACAGTGTTGTGTTTTTTCCCACAGGGACTTCGAGTGGCTCTGTACAGTCTTGAATCCTTGCTGGCTCGGGTCGGCTGTCCACATCGTGTGACCGATCCTGCCATCCACTGGGTCATGGCATCTCGGCCCGTGCCCCTGAGTGGGGACAGGGGCCAGCGAGGCCCGTTGGGCACGACAAATACCCCCACGCAGGGACACAGCGGGGTAAGTGGGCCAGTGGGGGCAAGACCAACGCCAGTGGGGATGGAGATCCATTTCACGATGCTCAGGTAGGGATCCCCTCTGGAGGTTGGCTCTGCCTCGGCGGCCCCGGGCCCCACAGGACGGGCCGCCCGTCTGCCGCCGCGCGGCGCACACTTGCAACCTGGACGGCGTTCGCAAGCCCGTGCCCTTCCAGCGGGTGGCATTGGCCTGTAAGTCACAGGGCAGGGTTCATCCGGTCGATCCGATCCTGATGTCGATTTCGGCAGGCCCCACTCGATCCGATTCCGATGTGCCGGCGACCCGATGCGGCGCGATGCTTGCATGGCGTTGTTGTCACGAGTTGGCCACCAACACCTAGACCTATACGTCTCTCAGAATCCCTGGGTAGGAATTCTGGGGGGGGGCGGCAATGGGTGTGTGCCGTCCGATGGTGGCCCCCGCTCGAACGGGAGCCCCCCTCGGGGTCCGACATCTCGCACCCATACCTGTAACGCCTTCATCGCCTTGCCATTCCCCATTCCTCCTCCCTATTGGTTTGTGTGTGCTGTTCGTTGATTATTGCTGTGCATCCTGGTGCAGCCGATGCGACGGCATGCGGGCGCGCATGGCTGGCTCCCCCCCGCGGTCGGCGTGGCAGGACCTCCCGCCGGAGCCGGCGGAGGCGCTCTCGGTGGTGATGATGTTTTGTTGCTGCTGCTGATGACGCTGCTGCTGCTGAGGATGATTAGCATGAGGATGCTAACCTTTGTTGATGTGGTGCTGATGATGATTGTGACGACGGCAGCGGTGATGCTAATGAGGATTAGGATGACCACGACGACAATGATGATTCCGACGACGACGATGATGATGATGATGCTGATGCTAATGCTGATGCTGCTGATGATGAGGATGATGCTGATGATAGTGTTGGTAGTGATGATGATGATGATGATGGCAACGATGACGACTAGGACGACGATGTTTACGATGGCGATGACGATGGCGATGGCGGTGATGACATGATCATACTGATGATGTTGATGGTGATGATGCTCATGATGCTGATGATGATATTGCTGCTGGCGATGCTAATGCTGCTAATGCTGCTGATGATACTTATGATGCTGATGCTGATAATGACCATGGTAATGATGATGACGATGCTGTGTTGTTCATGTTGTTGATGATGACGATGCAGATGCTGCTGATGCCGATTACGATGATGATGATGATGCTGCTGATGATGATGATGCTGATGATGTGGATGATGATGCTGGTGATGATGATGCTGAGGATGATGTTGGATATGGTGGTGATGATGATGATGATGATGATCATGCTAATGATGAAGCCGGTGATGGTGATGGTGTTGATGATGATTGTGGTGTTGATGACGATGATGATGTTGCTGTTGATGATGACGATGATGATGCTGCTGCTGATGATGCTGATGACGACGACTGCGATGATTGTGAGTATGATGATGCTGATGATAATGACGCTGCTGAATGCTGATGCTGATCGTGATGATGATCAGTTTGCTGATCACGCTGCTGCAATTACTATGATGATGACGACGGCGATGTCGACGATTATGTTGATGGTTGTTATGCTGTTGCTGATGATGGGGGCCGTGATGACACTGTCGATGTTGACGATGATGCCGCTGCTGATGATCACTTGACTTGATGATGTTGTTGATGATGTTATGGATGCCGCTGCCTGCGGCGATGATGATGGTGCTGATGATGAGGATGACGATGATGAAGATGATGAAGATGATGATGCTGATGATGATGATGATGATGATGATGATGATGCTGATGATCAGTATGATGATTCTGATGCCGATGATGACGATCCTGCTGATGATGAAGCCGATGCTGGTGATGCTGTTGATGCTGAGTGTGACGTTGACACCGATGATGATTTTGGTGTTGATGATGGTGCTGCTGATGATGATAATGATGACGACTGTGATGAGTGTGATTCCGATGATGATGCTGATGATGCTCATGATGCTGACGACGATGCTGATGCTGATGGTTGTGAACGGTGATTGTGATGCTGATGATGATGCTGATGCTGCTGATGGCGACGATGATGATGGTGATGCTGGTGATTGTGACGATGATGATGCTGATGTTGATGGTGATGGTGATGTTGCTAACGGCGATGATGATGGTGGTGATGCTGATGATGATGATGTTGATGCTGATGATGCTGCTGATGCTGCTGACGATGATGATGATGCTGCTGCTTATGATTATGCTCATGATGGTGATGATGATGATGATGATGATGATGATGATGCTGATGATGATGATGATGATGATGTTGATGCCGATGCTGATGATGATGATGAGGATGCTGACGATGATGATGATGATGATGATGATGATGATGATGATGATGCTGTTGATGATGATGATGATGATGATGAGGATGATGATGAGGATGAGGATGATGACGATGATGATGATGATGATGATGATGATGATGGTGATGATGATGATGATGTTGATGATGATGCTGCTGCTGATGCTGATGCTGATGATGATGATGATGATGATGATGATGATGATGACGATGGCGATGGTGGTGATACTGATGATACGGATGCTGATGATGGTGGTGATATGGGGTCGAAGGAGGAGGCTGAGGATGAGGAGGAGGCTGAGGAAGAAGAGGAGGATGAGGGGGAGGAGGACGAGGAGGAGGAGGAGGAGGAGGAGGAGGAGGAGGAGGAGGAGGAGGCGGGGGAGGAGCGCCACCTTCCCTGCTTCTGGCCGTGTATTGCGGGCCTTGTGAGGGGTCGAATCTCCTTTTTGGGGGGTCGTCGCACTTCTATGATAACTTTTCGCACGAGCCATCGATTAGTCGAGGAGGAGCTGGAGGAGGAGGAGAAGGAGTAGAGGAGGAGAAGGAGGAGGAGGATGAGGAGGAGGATGAGGAGGAGGAGGAGGAGGAGGGGGCTAGAGGGAGAGGACGAGGACGACGCGGACAAGGAGGCATCAGGAGGAGGAGGATTCTTGAGTCTGGAGTTCCTGGACGTAGTCCTTCCTAAGCTTCAAGATGGCCTCTTTTGGTCCAGTGCTAACAGCGCCCAACCTCAACACATGAGCCCCTTCTGTGCTCGTTTGGCCGTCTCGGCCTTATTGTAGAAGTTGGGCCATTGGCCCAAGCCTATACGACGCAGATATTCCTCACTAGTAGTGGTGGCAGGAGGTTTACACTCTCGCCCTAGCCCGAGCAACTGCTGACCCCCAATCATCCCACAGCTCGCATAAAACCACACACCGAGATCCTGGCGCAGCCTCATACAATTGGAGGGGTGAGTCCGCCCCTCAGCAATGTGAACCACCTCCCACTCAGGCAGGGCACGAAGGGATGCGTCTAGGGCGGTCAGCTTGAAACACTGAGACTTAACGTCATTCACGAACGCGGGGAGTTGACGCCGAGCCACGGCACCGATGGCAGCGCCGCCCACACTCGGACAAGGCGTGAGCGGACCCCAGGACAGACACGGCCTCGGGATCGGGCTTAGGGGAAGCTAAGGGCGGAGGAGGGTGCCTCCGCCTGCCCACGGCACGCGGGGCTTCCCCATCGGGCATTGTTCCCCCCTGGGCGATTTCCCCAACGCTCGGGATCCCTTTTAGGAGACGTCGAGGAGACACGTGGAGTATGAAGCGGGAGTCGTGGAGGCGGAGGAGGAGGAAGAGGAGGAGGCGGAGGAGGAGGGGGACAAGGGCAAGCCCATGACGCACCAACCCAGCGATGTTGCACCACACTCTCCTTCGCTACAGCGTGCTTTCCTTTCGTTGAGGGAAGTTCTCCACTGGAATACAGCCATTTGATAATCCTCAGCCGTGCCAAAACACCGTTCTGTGACTTCACGCCGCGAATCAGCGTGAGTATTCGGTCCTGACAATCCCAAGCAGTGCCAGAACATATTCTAGGACTTCAACACAGCGGGCCAACGTGACTGTTGCGTCCAGTCAATCCTGATTCGTGCCAGGGCGCCATTCTTCGGACTTAACCGAACGAGTACTTATAACTGCTGCAGACGTTGAAGACGAATCTGCGCGGCGCCACGGTGAGTGGCACATGTTGGAAACTATTCCCTTTCCATCCGTGAAGCTGGTGCAGGTTTCAAGCTTGAGAACCGTAGATGGTGAGGAGGTCTCAGGCGAAACGCCCCGTACGCCCTACCAACACGTCTGCGGCTGCGACAGGGACGAGGTATGTATACGGAAAAGGGGTGGGGGAGGAGGCGGTGGATGATGCGGTGGAGGAGGAGGAGGAGGAGGAGGAGCAGGAGGAGGAGGAGGAGGCGGAGGAGGAGGAGGAGGAGCAGGGGGAGGAGGAGGAGGAGGAGGAGGAGGAGGAGGAGGAGGAGGGGGATGAGGATAAGGATGAGGAAGGGCAGCGCGCCTTCAGGCCGGGCGGGGCGGAAGCGTGGGGCGGGCGAGGAGAGGAGTGGTCGGAGGAGATGCAGGGCGGGCGGCCTTCTCAGATGGTAAGGCATAGGTTATTGGTGCTCCCAACCCTTAAGAATTCCCTGGAATTCCCAACAAGGGCCCCCACACGACCAGAGAGATCTCAACAGCAGGATCGGCTCCCACCCCTGGACCTCAACAGTTGTCAACAACACATCGTTTGGTGTTGTTTTTTTTGAATCTTGGATATAGGATATCGTTGGTCCCCGAGCGATGTGGTGGCCTCTGCAATCCTCAAAGGTTTGGTGGTGACCTCCCCCTTAACACATTGTTCGTTGTGTTGAGAGACGGTGGATCAATAAGACGATTGTTAGTTAGAGGCAGGGACGGAGGAGGAGGAGGATGAGGACGACGATGATGAGGAGGAGGCGGGGAAGGGAGTGAACCGAGGACCGAGCTGATGATGAGGGGGGGCCGCTGATACACGACTAGAGGAGCGATGTCGAGGGATGGAGGAGGAGGAGGAGGAGGAGATGTTTCCCGAGATGTTTCAGGAGGAGGAGGAGGATGGGGATGATGATGCTGATGACGATGATGAGGAGGAGGAGGAGGAGGAGGAGGAGGAGGGGGAGAAGGAGGAGAAGGAGGATGAGGAGGACTCAGAAGGAGGAGGAGGAGGAGGAGGAGGAGGAGGAGGAGGACGACGACGACGGCAACGTGGACGAGGGGGATGGTAAGAAGGACGAGGAGCAGGAGGAGCAGAAGTAGGAGCAAGAACAGGAGCAGGAGCACGAGCAGGACGAGGAGGAGAAGGAGGAGGAGGAGGAGGAGGAGGAGGAGGAGGAGGAGGGAGGAGGAGGAGGAGGAGGAGGAGGGAGGAGGAGGAGGCTGGGCTGGGAGTTCCCCCCAGCGCTTCAGTACGGGGCGTCCGTCGACCTCTTGTGAATGCCAAGAGCCCCCCGAGGATCAGACATTACACGCTGTTTGTCCAGCCTCCCTCCCCTCCGTAGGGAGGGGAGGAGGGGACGGCTTGCCCCATGACGTCCGACGTCAAAACCTTGACAGCACCCCCATCACGTCATCACTCGCTCTGCGTATTGACCTCTGCATTCTACTTGCGTCACAGCCATTTTGGCTCATGATTGCAGGCGACGGCGAACCGCTGGTGCAGGAACAGGGGGACCACCCTCGCCCACGCCGTCGCCGACGGCAGCAGCATCCAGGGCTCATCTTTTACTTTGTGCTGTCGGCCACAGTACACGGGCATGGGTTATGGTTCAATGAATTTCAAACACAGTATGATATGGATGGCTTCGAGTTTCCTGCTGGCGCCCCGTATTTGGTTGGCTTTGCGATTGTTTCGCGCCAGCTCGTGGATCTCGGTCACGATTTAGTCAACGCCCCAGTGGCTCAGGCAGCTCTTCGGAAACCCAGTGGTGTCGTCCGTGGGCTCGTGTGCTATGTCGTTCAGGACGGGGGTCCTTCGTTACACCGCCACCGCCCGACCCCATCCTCGATTCTACGGGGGTTGCGGGGAAGCGATTTCAGAGGGGAGATTTGGCCCTGCTCGGGTGCAGTGGTTGTCGAACGTGATGCGTTTCGAACCCTTGATGTTTGTGGGGGTTCGGGGTCGGGGCGGAGTCGGTGAAACGTTCGGATGTCCGCAGGACTTGGTTCGATTTACGCACCCAAGCGCGTGTGAGCTTCAGCTGCCTCAACAAATACTGAGATTTGCGAATGACTTCATGGTTATACGCTGCGGGGCCCACGGACATGAAGATGCGATCCCGGTTCGGCAACATGTTGGTATATTGCCCGCCGCAACCAAATTTTCAAACGTATGCTTGTGTCCGAAAGTGGTAAAGGCAGTGATGACGATGTCTACCACTTTATTTCATGCAGTTCCCATTGGCCAGCGAATGCAACGAACAATGTTACTAGAACCCGTGCCCTCACGGAAAGTAGTGCATGAATTCTTCAACCGCGGAGCCATGCAAATCGTTCCACTACGACTCAGGACCAGCTGGCTCAGGCAACTCCTCGGTGTTCTGCAGCGCCAGTTGATATAATTCTGGGTTGGCTTGATGCGTGTATGGAGTTGAGAGATCTGCACAAAGCGTCGACGGCGTGTGGAAAATGGGCTAAAGTGTTGGCTGGCAGAGAGATCGATGTTGCAATGCTGCTCGATGGAGTGCAGCGTCCAAACTATGAGACTTTACGGCGTTCGCGGGTGAGGCTCGACTGCGTAGCTATGTTATTGACCCGGACTCTGCTTCGCCAGATGGGGCGTGAGCGCAACATGTACCTGTTCACTGACAGCAGCCCCCAATGGATGGGCCTCGGGTTGTTCGCCAGTTCGTATGACGTGATTTCGTACAGCGAGGGCGCAACACATTTCACCAGGAGACTCCTACCAGTCACGACAGTGAAGCACTACATGCTGGGCACTCGAATGAAAGTATTTTCGCTGTTATGGCAAATTGCTTTGATTTCAGGGATGTCGATTGCGCAGATACGGAGGTTCTGTCGCCGAGTGCGCTCGGTCACAACAGATTTCGGAACAGAGAGGCTCACCGCAGATGCTACGGATATGGTCCCCGACTTTTTCAGATCGATCGGGTCGACAGTGCCCGAAGGAGTTCTTCGTGACGAATGTACTTTCCCGCGTGCGCTTTACATGGCAGGATGGAGGCACATATTCGACACGATACTGAAACGGGCATGTTGCAGTTTAAAATGGTTCCCAAAGTTCCTGGAGCAGCTCAAGGCAGTGAGCCGATTCCTTCGCAATCATCGGGAAGAGGTGTGCGGTGTCCTTCGCGGGCGTGGCTTCGCTGGCGTAGCATCTATGGTCGAATCGGAGACCTTCCCCAGTTTTGTGAAATGGAGATGGAAGACTTTACATGGCGTATCGAAATCATTGCTTTCCTGCGTGGAATCACTGGTGCTTCGCTGGGACGACGCGCCATTCAAAAAGAAACGGGATGCGGCGCTCATGCGTTCTGTCTCGGAGGCAATGACAGATGCAGCGTGGCATGCGAAACTTAAATTCATCTCTTGGCTCGCAGGGTGGATTACTGATATGCATAGCTGGATTGGTGGTTGCCAGTGCCATCAAGCTGAATGCGAACAGGGTAAGGCAGTTACTTGTTATAGGAAGGGCCGCAGGCTGTCAGAGGCATGGCCATGCATCGACGACAAATTCAATCAAGTACTCAGGGAAGCGAGTGGATGGACTTTCGACATGTTCGTTGGGAGTAAAATGCTCTTACAAGACGTTCAAGGCGTTTCCAGGATGACCGTCGCACTCGGGCGTGAAAAGCTGGTGATCTTAGACAGGATTCCTTACCTCTTGGCGCGATTGGGTCAGGATGGTGTGAGAGACAGGGTACTAACTCAATTTGCTGCAGTTCCTGAACATGCCCACCACAGGGTTACAAGAGAGTTTCTGTGGAAGGACAGTGCCCTTGCGATGTCTATTCAACATATGAATGCAGGCGGTACTGGTGTGGATCCACGTCTGACCTCATAAGTGCAGAGCCTTTGCGACATGCCCATGGACGACAACGTTGCAGAGGGCCCACATGCGAAGTCTCATCGCATTCACGCGAGCGCTCCCGCAAGTACGTTTCCACGCGTTGCTGCAACCGTGCGCGCGACTGACAATCTATCTGATGTTCGCGAGCTTGGGGCAGCTACTGGGTCAGACGTTCAGGCCTTGTGGAATAAGTATACCAGCGTGCTCCAAGTCAACCGCAGGTGTTTTCGTAGAGGTCTCAAGATTGACAGGAAGAAGTTCAGCAATCGGCTTTCTCACCCAGACTTCAAGCTGGACGCAGGCGAGGGCGACCACGAGGCTGTGCTAGCATTGGACGATGGGGGCGACCCAGAAGGTGGCATCGGGGGAGACGTCGTGCCTTTACCGCCCTTGCCCCCTGCACTACTGGCGCTCTCGGAACCCGCCAAACTACTCAGAGAATGTTTCGGAGCTGCGTTGAAACAATATGGATACTACACGATCGAAGACGACACGGAGGAACCACGCAAAGAACGATTGTTCCAGATATTGGACACTGACAAGCGCAATGTGACTATCAAAACGTGGGAGGATCAAGTCGCCCAGCAGTTCCAGTATCGATTGACAGTGCGCCCTCATCTCATTCGAAGCCTTCATGGGGAAGGCGACGTCGTGGACGGCATCGATGTGTTCAGTGACTTAGACAGCGAGCCCATGCACATCGACTTGTTAGAACCAGGACTGGATGACCCAGCATTTCGGCATTGTATTTTGGCATGGGCCCATGGGGCATCACCGACCGAGGGCTGCGACCTTTTGAGCTCACCCTCTCCGCTGACTTGCAATATCGCATTGAAAAGCAACGCAATTCCAATACTTTGCTTGATGGACAAACTTACGGAGCTGGGATGCGATCGGCGTGCTGGTGTAGTTGTGCATTCGGCCGGCGGCGACAAGGCTTTCGACGGCAGGGGCGTGTCTGGGAAAAGGGCGTACCTGCAAGCAGTCATTTTTGCTGGGCAGATCTTCGGTGCTGGTACTGCTTCGTTCAGGTCAGGAGCGAACCAGGCATGCTATGAGCTCCTGCTTCGACATCCCGATCGCGCGACACCAGGTCTCAAAGCGATAGAGTACACGAAGCTGTTGCAGAATGAGGGCTGCGTGGAGGCCAAACCTTTGGCCCTTCCTGACCTGCCTGCGGCGCCAGCGCCGCCGCCGCCGCTGGCGCTGGCCATCGCTGGCGACGACGGCGCCGACCAACCTGGAGATGGCTCGCCCCATGTTCAAGGGTGTAAAGGGGCATATGGGAATGGGGGGAGGGCGGGGAAACACGATGGAAGGGCGAGAGGAGGGGATGGTGGTAGTGAGGAGGGGAGGGTGGTGTGGGCGAGGGTCATAGGGGCGAGGGAGGGGGGGGGGAGGGGGGCGGCGAGAGAGTGACCGCCGCGCCCCAGGTTCCAGATGCTGGCGAGGCCGAGGTCGAGGAGGGCGGCGAGGACGATGCCGTCGACGTCGACATGGGGGCTGCGGGCGAAGCCGCGGCGGCCATCGACCTTGAGGAGGGGCTGGCGCCGCCGCCTGCGGCGCCAGTGATCGCAGGAGATGTGGCCCCTGGCATCGTAGACAGGCCCACTCACATTTTAGGTCCCAAGTTGCAGTGCAAGTTCACTTTCGACACCCTGGGTTTCAGTGTCCTGTGCAATAACCCCTTGCATGGGCCAGGATGTGAGCGTTTTAGATCAGCCCACATCGACGTAGACATTTTCGGCCATCGATCGCCGCTCGACCATTTAGCAGCGTGGCTTTCGAAGAGCCACACACCTAGGGAGATCCATAGAAAGTGCAGGCCGACCAGGGCCCGAGTCCAGGAGTATGTAGATTCCCTGGGCGCGTAATTCAGACATGCCTCTTCAATTGAATTGCGCCGCGGTTTCTCTTTCGGCTGAGCCTGCCCATTTTGGGCCACTCAGAATCAGAGCAACAGTGAATCGCAATGTAGCCGCTACCTGTGCGAACCCCCTGCCTGTCTCCCCAAGCAGGCGATGACGCGCATCCTCCTCCCATCCTCCTCCTCCTCCTCCTCCTCCTCCTCCTCCTCCTCCTCCTCTTGCTCCTCCTCCTCCTCCTGATCCTGCTGCTGCTGCTGCTCCTCCTCCTCCTCCCCCTCCTCCTCCTCCCCCCTCCTCCTCCTCCGCCTCCTCTTTGCTTGCGTTATCGCAATAAGCCTGCCGATCGGAGTTCTTGGTACTAACAGCGAGCTTGCGACATATATACAATATGTCAATTGTATTTGCCTTAGAGAAATGGTGCAGTAGAGTAGGCGCATACAATGGTAGAAATTGGTGTTGGCTATAATTACAATAAGGGTGGGCTGGGGTAGAGTGGGGGCGGAAAAGGCGCAGCATAGGAAAACAGTGCGCACCGTCGTCGGTTAACGACGCCAGCTTAGCGCATCCACCATATGTGGTTCAGCGCTGGTAGACATATGAACGGACAGGCGTTCAAGGGGTTTGGGGTGCAGGCCGCGTCGCTCTTGGCAAAGCCGAACCGAAATCAATCGAACCAGCCGCCAGCCCACGACTAGGGGCGCTGCGTGCCCGATGGGCCAACCCGCTGGGGTGGTGCATCTCGGGTGCCCCATGTGCGCCTACCCTGTGGTGTCCATTGGTGCCCCGGGGGTTTGGGCGAGGCGCCGCGGCGACAAAACGCGGGTGGAGGGACGCGGTGACCTCATTGAAACGCGTGAAGTGCAGATGCGCCGCAATGCGCGCCCTGTTTTTAGTGGCCTTTTGGAAAAGAAATGAACGTTGGGGTGCCTCTGGAACCCCGCGTTGCGTGCGCTGTCAACGCTTGTGGGCATCTGTGCGTTGCCAACGTCGCTGCCGCAGGCCCGCGCCGAATGTTGATGCCAGCGCACCATGCGCCAGAGTTTTGTTGACGCGCACCTAATCCTTTTCTATGCAAATGTCACGAGGAAAACCGCGTGTTGACACAGCGCAATGCTGCCACGGGGCGCTGTTGACGCCCGCCCCACGCGGGGAACACCACTGTTGACAGCTAGTGGAAACAAACAAAAACACGTTGACACCATGTTGAAACCACGTTGAAACCATGTTGGCACGGCGCGCAAGGCGCGCAAAACGCACCCCACCACCGTTGAAACCATGTTGACACCATGTTGAGACCATGTTGAAACCACTGCCACGCGCGTTTGCACGCGCACAAGCGGGACATTCGCGCAGCCAAGTCACGTTGAAACCACGTTGAAACCATGTTTGGACCACGTTGAAACCACCGTTGGACCACATTGTCGGCATCTGCTTGCAGACGCCTTAGCGGCCAGACCATGCTGAAACCATGTTGAAACCGTGTTGAAACCATGTTGAAAACGCGACAGTTCGAGTTCGGTGGGCCAAATGAGGCACCCACCATAATCAAACCATGTTGAAACCATGTTGATACCACATTGAAACCATGTGTCGACCACCGTGGACAAATGCACATCGGGGCTGGTGGAAGCCCAAACCAGGTTGAAACCATGTTGATACCATGTTGGAACCACGTTGAAACCACATGGGGAAATCCACAGTGGGCTGGGGGGGGGGGGCAACGCACCATGTTCAAACCATGTTGAAACCATGTTGAAACCACGTTGAAACCATGTTGGGGCAAAGGTTTCCGACGCAAATGTGAGCCTTTGGATAACTAATGACCATGTTGAAGCTACGTTGAAACCACGTTGAAACCATGTTGAAACCACGTTGGGACCACCCTCGGACATGCCGCTGTGGGTATGGGGCCACCGCGCCACATTTCAACCATGTTGAAACCATGTTGAAACCATGTTGAAAACATACCAGGGAAGGCCGCAGTGTTCTGTGTCCAATATTCACGCCATATTGGAACCATGTTGGAACCACGTTGAAACCACGTTTGCACCATCTGTGGCACATCCACGTTGGGCTGGGGGAAGCCCTCACGCCACATTGAAACCACGTTGGAACCATGTTGAAACCACTTTGAAACCATGTTGGGACCAATGCGGCCGATGCCAATGTAGCCAGTGAAGAACCGCGCGCCATAACGAAACCACGTTGAAACCACGTTGGAACCATGTTGAAACCATGTTGTGACCATCCTGGGCAAATGCGCACAAGGGCTTTGTGCAAGCCCACGCCATGTTGACACCATGTTGAAACCATGTTGAAACCACGTTGAAACCACATGGGGAACGCCACATTAGGCTAAGGGGTGCCAAGGCACCATGCGGAAACCATGTTGGAACCATGTTGAAACCAACTTGAAAACCATGTTGGGACCAATGTTGCCAACGCCAATGTGGGCCTCTGGGCAATCCATCCCCAAGTTGAAACCACGTTGAAACCACGTTGAAACCATGTTGAAACCACGTTGGGGCCACCTTCCGAAATGTCACTGTGGGTTCGGGGCAACCACGGCGCCTAATTCAAACCGCGTTGAAACCAGATTGAAACCACTTGGGGCAACGCTGGGGTCTGGGCCATGCACACATACCTTTGAGACAGTGTAGACGCAATGTTGTGACTTTGGCGGGGCCATGCGCAACGCCATCTTCACGCGATGTTGCTATATGTCATGTCGGGGCAGATATGGACGCTTAAACTTACAAGTGACTGTTTTGGCCCCGCTATCTGGGTTATCCCAACGGGTCGTCTGGCTACCCTATGTACTGCGGTCCCCAATGTTAATCCCCACGGCAATCCTTGGGGCCATCCCAAGGGCTGTTCTTAAGTTTAGCCCCAATGGGGTAGGGGTAGAATATGTCGACTGCCCCATCTACTCCTCCCAACCGCATTTGGTGTCAATCATTGTAGGTTTTGTTGTTGTTGTTCGTTAAGTTTTCTTTTGCGCCGCGATGGTTGTTGTGTTTCGAGATCAGCAGATGGCACAAGAGGAAGAGGAGGAGGTCAGTCGGTCGGTCGATCGCCATGTGATCCGAGTGCCTATAGTCCGCGCCAAGCGTAGGGTCGGCGTGCGCGAGCGATGCACTCTGCATCCCGCGTTGTCAAAACATGAGGGGGTCCACCCCTCGGCTCAAAAAGGGGACATCATGAGCCGCCGAGCGAAAACAAAACCGTTTTCTTCATGCCATCACCAGCCCCTACCCCCCAGGGAGCGAGACGACGAAGGGGGGGGAAAGCAGGCGAGGAGGCAGATGGGAGAGAGACAGCAGCGCAGAAAGCAGCGAGGGGGGGGGAGGAGGAGGAGGAAGAGGAGGTGGGAGGAGGAGGAGAAGGAGGAGGAGGAGGAGGTCTTTTTTATTACGGAGCATTCTTTTGATGCCCGATGCGTGTATGATGTGGTGAGGCGTCTGGGGGGGCGTGAGTGTCGTCTGCCATTCTTTCCATGGCGAAGTAATGGGACATGTTTCGGTGCGACCAGCGTTGTGCGTCCTTGCTGTATGGGTACCGGGGTATCTCCAGGTATCCAGGTATTCCGGATGAGCGTTCCGTAACAGCGTAGCCGTTTTGGCTTAAGCATTTAAGCTTGTCTGGTCTTTCACGCCAGTCTGCCAGTCTTTCAAAGTTTGCAGCAGGGCATGGGCGATGTCACTCATCAGTGGGGAGGGGGGCGCTGCGTCCAGCGGGCCGAAGGTCCTCCCCAAGCGACGCCGCGGCGGCGGCAACGGCCACGGGGGCCAAGGCGCCGACGAGGCAGAGGGCAGCAAATCTGACGGCGACGGCCAGTCGTCGTGCTTCGTGTGCCTGAAGGACACGGGCGCCCCGCTCGAGCGGAAGATCAAGGGCGGCTTCTTGGTGCACGCTTCTTGCCGCGCAGCCATGCGCGCCTACGGTCGGACCTTGAAGGGCCGACCGCGCGCGTTAAGTTAGAACCAGAGGATGATGACCCACTGCCCCCAGAGGTGGAGGAACAACATAAACCCTTTCATCAAGCAAGACGGCGCGGTGGCGGACCAGAAGAGTCGCTTCCAAGCCGCCGCGGATGCGAAGCTAGAGTGGGCGACCTATGAGGAGAAGGCGAGGGCCGCGAGGAATGAGAAAGTAGCACAGAAGCCAAAGTTCACCAACAACAGGTTCAAAGCCTTTCGGAAGTTCTGGGACAAGGTGTCCTCCGACGACGCGTCGGAGGAATTCGATCGGCTTCGCCTCGAACAACATGGCGAGTTCGACAACCACGAGCCTCGGGTCAGGGTGGGCGACTGCATTGAGTTTGACCAGGACGCCACGGGCGAGGAGACGCGCAACGTGAAGCAGCGGACGTCTGGCAGTGGTGGTGGGTCCTCGAAGGGAGGTGGTTCGTCGAGCGGCTTCCCATCAACGTTGACATCGCCAGCAGCCAGCTCGGGGGAGAAAAAATTGCCGAGCCGCGTCACCTTGGTGTACTCCGAGGGCGAAGACGAAGTGGGCCCCGGCACAGCGTCAGCCAGGTGGACACCACCCGCGAGGCGAACAAGAAAACACGGGCGTCAGCGAGGACGGCCGACAACCAGATGGCTGCGCTGGCAACTGGCAGCGCCAAGATGAGCCCAGTGCAGTTCTTGCAGAACAAGAAGACCATGCAGAACATACTCGGCGAGTGCAAGTCCTCATTCGTGGGCCAGAAGGGGTTCGAGCATACCATCAGGGGCCTGCACCGGGCTGCGGTCAAGAAGGGTTGCAACTTGGACTCGCTTCCGAGTAAACCCGAAGGCATCATCAGCAAGATCGCGGACTACTTGGAGAGGGTGAAGAAGGAAAGTCGTCGCGTCGACAAGGTGGAGAAGGAAGACTTTGACGATGTCCAGAAGCAGGTGAGCACGCTAGTGGCGGAGTCACCCGAGCTCACGAGGATGTGTTCCGAACAGGTTGAGGCCGTGGAGTTCTTGGTTCAAGAGTCCGCTGCGGCCGAGAGGAGGGACTACCACGAGGGGCGCTACGAGGTCGACAAGGTCGCCAAGACGCTCGGCTCGGGCTGCCACGGCAAGATGATGAGCAAGGTCTACGGCGCGTAGATATTCAATGCCCAGAGGCAGATATCTGAGGCCCAGAAGTCGCAGCCAGAGGGAGAAGTGAACCAGTCTGTCCCCGCCGCGGCGGGCAAGTTCAAGGGTGAAGATGATGTGAAATGCGAGATGGAGGTGGATCCAGCCGCGTTCGACTTCAAGAAGGTGGCGTGCTTCACCGTGCCCGAGAACAGCGTCGTGGAGATGCTGACCAAGTACAAGCAGGAGGCACCGACGAGGTTGGAGACTGTGGTAGGGCAGGTTGACCAAGCCATGAAGGATAACAAGGGCTGGTCAGGTGCCCTGGCACCCGTCCTGAGCAACAGGGCGGAGTTCAAGCACTTCGAGGATACCCTGGGCTGCGACCTGGGCGACAAGATCAACGATCCAGGGGCCAGCAGCTGGTTGGCCACGCGTCGGAAGAACCAGAAGCGGTTCGGCTGCCAGGCATGGCCCTTGCCAGGCGTGGCCACCTTCGTGCAGGCCATCAGCGCGCCTGGCATGTACATAGCGCTGATCCCGGTGAAGGCTATCCTGGCGGAGGGGATCGTCTTCGCCAACTTCGAGAAGTTCATTGAGTCACCGCAGGGGGTCAAGTTCATGCAGGGGTCCTCCAACGTGGTGTACTTGCCCAAGGGTGCCATCATGTATGTACCCTTCGGTGTGTTCTGTCAGCCGATTCACTTGGGGTTGAAGCCGGCGACGGAGAATGATCGCCCTTGGTGGGGTCACCTTTGGACGTTGTCGATCTTAAGCGAGCAGTGGTGTGAGGAGCTGGTTTCAACTGATGTTGCGAAGGCGATCACCACGTACAACCAGGACTGGCTCAAGAAGCAGACCGCGTCTTTCTGGGAGGTTCGCGCGGAGACCTTCGATGAGTTTTTTTTCGCGAAACGGATTGCATCGTGAGTGTAGGAGTCACTATATAGGCTGGGCGCTGTGCACCGTTAGGGGGTATCGTCGCGGGGAGGTCATTTTGAATTGTGCATGCAGTTATGTATCTCGGCGCGCCGAAGTGAGGCGCAATGCGTAGTCAGCGGCCTGCCTGGCTGCGCGTAGCGGCCTGCCGCTCAACTTATCAATGCGTAGTTTTCGCCGTCTGGATACAAGATCGGCTGGTCGAGAGCACAGGGGAGAACTGGTGGACTGATAAACCCATGGTGCCTAGGGGTCTGTACGGGTCGGGGAGGAATCTTGGATGATTGTCTGACGCTCTGGAGGCTAGCCAATCGGTCAAAGATCCCCAGCCAGAGTGCGAGTCGTATGCTGTGCTACTCCCGCTTCGCAGCCGACCGACTTGCAAAGGTCACGTAACTGCATTGAGGTAGCCTGCCATCTGGCGTGGGCTACGGCGCAACCAAAAAGAAACGTGGGACTGAGGTACGGAAAGGAGGGAGAGGAGGAGGAGGAGGACGAGGAGGAGGAGGAGGAGGAGACCAGGAGGAGGAGGAGGAGGAGGAGGATGAGGAGGAGGCGGGGGAGCAGAAAGAGGAGGAGCAGGAGGAGGAGGAGCAGGAGGAGGAGGAGGAGGTGGGAGAAGGAGGAAGAGGAGGAGGAGGAGGAGGAGGAGGAGTCCGCCACGATCACACAAACAAGCAAACTACGACAACACTCAACCCATAACAACAAATTAACAACCATGATAAACAAACCACGTCGGCAAACAAACCACAACAACCAAACAAATCACGACAACAAACAAAGAACAATAAACAAAGAAACCACGTCAACGGAAACAACGACATCGCGACAACGAACAAACCACGACAACGAGCAAACCACGACTCACACATAACTCACGACAACGAGAACTAGCAAATCACGTCGCGACAACGAACAAACCACGACAACGAGCAAACCACGACTCACACATAACTCGCGACAGCGAGAAGTAGCAACTCACGACAACAGAAACAAACAAACCACGTTAACACACAAACAAACAAAACCAACCAAGCCACGACAAACACACACACACACTCACTCACTCACACACCCACCCACCCACCCACCCACACACACACACACAGACACACACACACAGACACACACACAGACACACACAGACACACACAGACACACACACAGACACACACACAGACACACACACACACACAGCCACACACACAGACACACACACACACAGACACACACAGACACACACAGACACACACACAGACACACACACAGACACACACAGACACACACACAGCACACAACACAGACACACACACAGACACAAACCACAGACACACAGGGACACACAGAGACACACAGAGACACACAGAGACACACAGAGACACACAGAGACACACAGAGACACACAGAGACACACAGAGACACACAGAGACACACAGAGACACACAGAGACACACAGAGACACACAGAGACACACAGAGACACACAGAGACACACATAGACACACAGAGACACACAGACACACAGAGACACACAGAGACACACAGAGACACACAGAGACACACAGAGACACACAGAGACACACAGAGACACACAGAGACACACAGAGACACACAGAGACACACAGAGACACACAGAGACACACAGAGACACACAGAGCCACACAGAGACACACAGAGCCACACAGAGACACACAGAGACACACAGAGACACACAGAGACACACAGAGACACACAGAGACACACAGAGACACACAGAGACACACAGAGACACACAGAGACACACAGAGACACACAGAGACACACAGAGACACACAGAGAAACACAGAGACACACAGAGACACACAGAGACACACAGAGACACACAGAGACACACAGAGACACACAGCGACACACAGAGACACACAGACACACA
>CAUYUJ010007302.1:194640-207268 GCA_963575745.1 Prorocentrum cordatum
CACACGCACACACGCACACACGCACACACACGCACACACACGCACACACACGCACACACACGCACACACACGCACACACACGCACACACACACACAGACACAGACACAGACACAGACACAGACACAGACACAGACACAGACACAGACACAGACACACACACACACACACACACACGCACACGCACACGCACACGCACGCACACACACACACACCGCGACTACATACAAACCACGGCAAACAAACAAACCACGAAAAACTATCCATGATAACGGAAACAAGCAAAGACAACACACAAACCACGACACACAAACAAACCACGAAAACAAACAAAGTACGATAAGCAAAGAAACCACGTCAACGTCAAAGAAACTCTTAAACATGGGTTCTATATGGGCGGGTTCAGAAGCTGTGGCGTGCGTGCATGTTCACACGAGTGGCGCATGAGTAGAAGTAGTATGCATCACACTCACTGGCGATGTTGGCTTACGTCCTGAAGTGTTGCAGTGAGTGTTGAAATTTCAAACAGACGGGAGTCACATGTTGAATCCGATGATTCCATGTGCGTATAATTCCCACACCAAGGGATCGGTGTTGAGAAATGCTGGAAAAGTTAACGGCTGACTCGGAGCGCTTGCCTCGGTAACCGCTGCCTCACCATTCTCAGAAGTCCCCTTGGCCCTTCCAGGGAGGCCCCTGGCTCTCTGAGGGGCCTCTCGCCTTCTGGACGCCCCCCCCCCCTTCCACGCCACCCCTATGTGCGCGCAGGCATGGCCTGCCGGGCGGTCCCTCCTCCTCCTCCTCCTGCTCCTCTTCCTCGTCCTCCTCCTCCTCCTCTTCCTCCTCCTCTTCCTGCTCATCCTCTTCCCTTTGCTCTCTCCTTCTCTTTCCTCTTCCTCCCTCCCCCTCCTCGTCCTCCTCGATCTCCTCCACCTCCTCCTCCTCCTCCACCTCCTCCTCATCATCATCATTATCATCATCATCATCATCATCATCATCATCATCATCATCATCATCATCATCATCATCATCGTCATTATTCCTGCGTCTCTCCCTCCTTCCTCCCCTCTGGTCCTCCTTCTCCACTTGCGATGCACAGACATGGTCGGGAGAACCGTTTCGTTTTCGCCCTCCTCGCTCTCCTCCTCCGAGTGGCGTCGGCCCGAGAGGCCACGGGCCGTGTCGCCGCAACGCCAACGGGGAAACGAGAGTTTGCGTCGCTCACTGCTGTCAGGTCTCTGCAGGCCGGCAGAACCGACCCGAGCTCTTCCTCCTCCTCCTCCTCCTCCTCCCTCCCCCTTGTCCTACTCCTCCTCCCTCCTCCTCCTCCTCTCCTCTACTCTCCTTCCTCCTATCTTTCTCCTCCTCCTCCTCCTCCTCGTCCCCCTCCTCCGCCTCCTCCTCCGCCTCCTCCTCCTCCTCCTCCTCCTCCTCCTCCTGCGCTCTACTTTGTTGAAGATTGCCAGATGCCACAGCACGAGAGGCCGCGTGTTTCTGAGGAGCCCTGATCCGCTGCCGTCTTCAGGTCTCCTCATCGCGCTGAGGCCTTGCGGGGGATGGGTGCCGGGCTGCTCCGCCTGCTGCACGACGCAGGGCAGGCGCTGACCACCGCCGTCGTGGTGCGCGCGGCGGTGCCCGACTGCCCAGACTGCTGGTGCGGTCCTTCCCTTCACTGCCCCGCCCTGCAGTGCTCGTGCCCTGGAGGCGAAGGCAGGGTCGCTGCCGCCACGAGCCCCGGCTGCCCGAGCGGGCAGCTGGCCGTGGTGGCGGCGCTGTCCCTGCTCGCGGGCTGCGGGCTTGGAACCGCGGGGTTCGACTGGGCGACGCGCGCCCGCGTGCCCGTGACGGCGGCCGCTCAGCCGAAGGTGGAGGCGTCGGTGGCCCTGGAGGAATGCGACCTCGCGCAGCTGGCGCTGGATCAGGTCCAGGCGTTCCGCCGACGGCCTTCGGCTAGCTGCCGTTGAATACCGCCCCGATGGCGACGCCAGGAGATTTCCATCTCACTCGCTATCGTGTTGGAGGGCCGATGTTGTACCATGAGCGGCTGGACCTCTTCACCTCAGGGCACGTGCTGACACCGGACTTCGACGACTACGGCGAGTCAGTGGTGCCCGACGCGGATGTGCAGGAGGTGCACTTCGTTCACGGCCAGGGCGGCCGCGTCGGGGGAGTCGCCGCCAACCGGGTCTACAGGTTCAGGCGCCTGCCGACTGCCCAGAAGGTTTGAGCGGCGCTGCGCCGGGGGGCGGGCCATGGCTACGGAGTTTTGCCTGTCTCGTTTTTTTTGTGTGTCGGCGGTGAACTGCGCGGGGGTGCCGGCGGGGACGGTGGAGCTGGCGGATCCTGCTCTGGGGGTGCCCCCGCTGCAGGCCGCCGGGCGCGCCGCGCCGCCCGCCGCGGCCGCGGGGCCCTTGGCGCTGGCGGCGCCGCCTGGCGCTGTGGCTGCCGCCGGAGGCCCTGGCGCCGCTCTGGTGCCAGTGGCCGAGGCGCCGCCACTGCCCGGGTCGCCTGCCGCGTTGATGGGGGCCCCCGCCGCGCCCGACTCGGTGTCTGTCGCGTCCTTGCCGAGTGGCGAGCCGGCGGCGGGATGGCATTGGATCGCCGCGGAGGACGTCGATGGGGCGGTCACGTTCGGCGCGAAGGTGGCGGTCGGGGCCCCTGGAGGCGCGACCTTAGTGGGTCGCGTGGGTCGGCGGGGCTTGCTGTCACTGGCGGGCGGCCTGGGAGCGAGCGCGGTGCTCCTGCAGGACGAGCTGCCCTGGTTCACGCAGGAGTGCCGCGGCAGTGACGCCCGCGCGCTGGAGATTCTGCTCGGGGCTGGACAGCCGGGCCGGAACGACCGAGAGTGGCGTGAGGTGGTGGGGCTTTGCCGCGAGGAGGCCGTCGCTGGCTTCGGGGTCGCGCCGCCCAGGGCGGCGCAATGGTGCGCGAAGTACCAGGTGACGGAAGGCGGCCCGATCTTCCATCATGAGATGTGGAAGTCAAAGGGCAAGCTGAACACGTCCGACTTTGAAGTCGATATCCACGAGACCATCTCGAAGATGATCGAGTTGATGGGCTCTAGCGACCACCTGGGCGTCGTCGACCTCTCGAGCGCGGAGATCGGCTACAGGAAGCCCCAGTTGATCGAGCACTACTGGGGCGACAGGAGTGCGGAGCAGCAGCAGCACAACCTGCGGATGCCCTTGGAGGAGGCCTTCGACGGTCTCCCTCGACGGTGCGCCCAGAGCTGCTGGACACGGTGTCGAAAGAGCTGGAGAGGATCCACGGCATCACGCGAGGAAGGTTCTGGAGGAGCAGAAAGCTGCCGAGTGCAGCTCAGCTCTTCCCGGGAAGTCATGGTGATGGGTCCGCCCCTGGGATTGTCTCGGCCCGGGTGCGAGGCAGCAGAGGTCACGGGCGGGGGCGACGACCACCTGCAGCCTGCGCTCCTGCCCTTGCTGGCCCCCGACTGGTGCAGCGCAGCTGCAGCTGGTGAGGGTGGCGGCGGCCGCGCAGCGCGTCGCCGTCGCGCCCGCAGGGCGCGGCGGGGCGAGCTCGTCTCATAGCTCGTGATGTCGCTCGACCAGATGGGCGCGGGCTGTGACGCCCCGCCGCGCTGCGCGGGGGCGGGGCCCAACCTGATGCAGCAGCTGTTTTTGGAGTTCCTCGCCGAGAGCTGCGCGGCGATGGCCCCCCCCCCCCCCCCCTCCAGACCTGTCGATCGAGGTGGCCCTTCGGGAGCGCCAGGTCGGCGCGGGCTACTCTGACGGCGAGCCCGTCACGGTGGCTCCCTTCGCGCGCGATCTCGTGTCCCTGCCGGCGGTGGGCAGTGCTCCAGTGCCCGGGGGCCAGCTGCTGGGTCGCGATGGTCGATATCGCGCGGAGGTCTACGACTTCGAAAGTTCTGCCAATTCTGACCGCCGAGATTTTGAAGAGGAGGCCTTGCCTGGGCCCAGCGCTGCGGCAGCCCGCGGCGCGCCGGGCCTTCGCCGAGAGGATGAGGGGCGGGTGCGCGCTGGAGTTCCGGGTGGGCGAAGGCGATTTTGAGGAGGTCGGTCTCTTTACCGTTCGGAAGAAAGATGGTCGCCAGCGCTTGGCCACCGACTGCAGAGGCAGGAACTTCAGGTTCGACGAGCACGAGAAGACCTGTCTGGCGTCGGGCGGCAGCTTCAGTTCCATCGAGCTGGCGCCAGGAGAGGTTCTCTGGACGGCAGGCGTGGACATCGCGGACGCCTTCTACAACGTGGGCCTGCCGTCAGAGCTCCGGCGCCTGTTCGCTCTGCCTCGGCTCCGCGCGTCCCAGCTGGGCGTGGGGGAGCTGGGGGGGGGGGGGGGGCGCGCAGTGGCTGGTCGCACTTGGCTGCGCCCGTGGGCTGGGCTCACGTTTAGGGCTTCTTTCGCAGAGTGCACAGGAACATTTTGACCGAGCGAGGGGGTTTCAGCGATGTCCCCGAGATTGTGGATAGCAAGCCTATTGCTTCGGTGCGTGAGGGCGCTTTCACTGCGTATGTTGACGACTTCATGTCGTCCAGAGTGGAATCTAACACACCTGGTGCATTGTTACAGTCTGCGCAGAGGGCTCTGAGTCAGGCCGGTCTTCCCCTGCGTGCGCGAACCTGATATCCCGACTGAAGGTCCGGGACACTTTGGGTGGGTCTTTGACTGGGGACGTGGTTTTAAAACCGAAGAACCGCCGCGCCTGGAGGCTGCGTCTTGGGATTCAGGGCCCCCTGTCTCGCGGGTGGGCCTCGTGGGCGTCAAGTGGGCAAACTCGCTGGTCACTTCGCTTTCAGTGCTATGTCTAGACGTCTTCTGCTTGCGGTGTTCAGTTCGGTCCACGTTTTCTCCCGTGAGTATTTCGATAAGGTTGTCAAGCTCCCGCCTTCCGTCCGCCGGGGGCTCCACTGGACCGCGTGCCTGGTGCCTCTTGCTCGGGCTGATCCGAGGGCCCCTTGCTCGGCTAGGCTCAACTCGAGCGACGTGAGCGAGGGGGGGGGGGGGGGGGGGTCTGCCAGGAGGAGGCCAAGGGGCTGGCGCGGAGAGAGGTGGCGATTTCGACGCGAAGGCGGAGCTCGACCCCGGGGCTGCCTTTTCGAGCAGAGCCACGTTCAGAACGTCACGGATGCGAGTCTCGAGTCGATCGTCGAGCCCGTCGCGCCGCCGAACGCGAAGCCCGTCGTCTCGCTGGGGGCGGGGGGGGAGGATCCTCAGGGGAACCTGTGGAAGGTCACGGAGTTGGGGGGGGAGCTGCACGGTGGAGAGTGGCAGGTGGTGTCGAGCGGGGGGTGGGCGAGAACTGAGAAGATCATCGTGCTCGAGGGTCGTGCTCTCGTCCGCTCTCCTAGGCATGCTCTTCGTGACTCGAAGTCGCTCGGCAAGCGCATCCTCTTCCTCTGTGATGACATGGGGCTCGTGTGTGCGATTGGGAAGGGCCGCTCCTCGGCGGGGGGGTCCTGCGAGTCGCTCGCCAGTGGGCGGCCTGGCGCCTGGCTGGGGCGGTGCAGGCGTCGGGGGCGGAACGTCGATGATGCGCCGTCGCGCCGCCGCATCCCCCTCGGCGTCAGGATCAACTCTTCCGAGGCGGACGCCGCGGCAGGGCTGCGGCGCTGGCGCCGCAGGGGCGCTGGGTGCGTCAGCTGGCTGGCCGACGGCCTGGGCGCGGGCCGCGAGCTTGCCGAGCTGGGCGTGCGCGAGCCCGCGGTCGGTAGGCTCCGCGGCGCCCGCCGCGGCGCGCAGCGCGGCTCCGGGCAGCCTTCGCCTCCGCCGCGGCGCCGAGGGCGGCGCCTGAGCGCGGGGGCGGCGCGGGCGAGGGCAGAGCTAGTGGAGCAGGCGACTCCGGGGGCCAGGGGCCGCAGGCTGGCGCGGGTGGCTCGGCGCGCCAGGGGCGCTGTCAGCCGGGCCCCATTGCCGGCTCCACGCGGGGCGGCGCCCCGTCTGCAGCGCGCCTCGGTGGCGCCGAAGACGGCGGCGCAGTGTGAGGGCCTGCGCTTGCGGCAGCAGCTGCGCCCGCCCCGGTCGACCCAGCCCGAGCTGAGCGACGACGAGCTCGACCTTGCGCTGTCGAGTTGGATGGATCAGGAGTTTTCGTTCGGGGGGCTGGCGCAGCGAGGGGCAGGTCTGTCTGTCGCGACGTACTTCAGGCCGCAGTGCGCCAGGACGGGCGGCAGGTTTCTGGGCTACTGGGCGATGGCGGTCTGGGCGGTGGTCGCCGTCCACTGCTACCTTCGCCCGAGCGAGCTGCGTCGACGTGTGCGCGGCGAGATGCCGGCGCCGCCGGTGCCTGGAACGCACGCGCTGCACTGGGCGATTGTCCTGCGCCCCGGCGAGGAGGCGGTCAGCAGCAAGAAAAGGGAGTTCGACGAGACCGCCGCGTTCGACCTGCCGCTGTTCTACTTCGCGGCGCCCGCGCTCGCCATCCTCAAGCGCGAGACCTCGCCGCGGGGGCCGCTGTTCGGGTTCGAGCGCGCCGGCCTGGTGGCGCAGTTCCGCGAGGCCGCCCATCGGGCGGGCCTGCGGGCCTTGGGGCCCAGGCTGTGCATGCCGCGCCGCAGCGGGCCGAGCCGCGACCGAGCTCGGCAGCTGCAGGAGGCCGGGCTACGAGAGCGGCGGCGCTGCGACTCGCGCGCCAGGCGCTGCCAGGAGGAGGGGCGCGCGGGGGAACAGCTGCAGCGACTGTCGCCCGACGTTCGGGGGCGCGCGGTCGAGGCGGCCTCGCGGCTGCCCCTCTGCCTTGCGAGGCCTTCGCTCGGACCCTGGCCAGCAGGGGCGCCCGCCTCGTCCAGCCGCGTGTCTTTCTAGAGCTGTGCAGCAGCAGTGGCGGGCTCTCTCGAGATATGCGGGCAAAAGGCTTCCTTGTGCTAGAGTGGGGCATCCAGCGAGGCGCGGCGTGGGATCTCTCCGCGCCAGCTGCCCGCCGCAAGCTTGTCCGCGGCTGGATCCTTGTCGGACAGGTGCGGGGGGCCTTTCTCGGAGCGCCGTGCCGAACCTGGACGCGCGCCCGAGACGCGGGGCCGCTGCGCGTGCCAGGGCAGGCCGGGCCGACCTTGCCTTCGAGGCTGAGGTCTGATCGAAATCCGATGGGGCTTCCCGAAGTGACTCACTCAAATGATCAGGGGGCAGTTCGAAATGGCAATCTTCTCGTCGGTTTCTGTTGCAGCGCCCTCGAGTTGATGCGTCTTCTAGGCCGCCCAGTCGCCCTTGAGAATCCCGCCCGCCCCCGCTTGTGGCCTCTCCCTCGCTTGCAAAAGGCTCTTAAGTGGAGCTCGAGTGTGTCAGTTATCACGGACGTGTGCCAGTGGGGCACCCAGTGGAGAAAAAACGATTCGTTTCTTCGGCGATCACGTTTCGCGATCACGTTTCGCTCGGCCCCATCGCTCTCGTGTGCCATAGGTGCGGTTCTGCGTGCAGTAGGACAGGACAACAACATGCATCCATCCATGGTCTAGCGCAGGGTGGCGGCTTCAAAACAACAGCTGCCTAAGAATGCCCGCCTTCCCTGTGTGCCGTGCTCGCAGACTGTTCAATCAGGCGGACGGTGTAGCTCAGACCACCGTCCTCTCCAACATGTTCCTTTCACGGTAAATGTGTGCACGTGTTTTGATATTCGGTTAACGGTAAAGTGTTCAGCTTGTGTAGAGATGACCAAAGGATTGTTTGGCAGGTTTGCGTTGTTTGAACTCCTGTCGAAGAAATCAGACAACTGTCGGCCTCGAGTGTGCCTGCCCGCCGTCCAATCTTCTCCGCCGGTGCTGCTTTCAGTGACGCTTGTTCGGTCGCCTCGGCGGCCCGAAAAAAAGAGCGTCCTCTGGCCTCGGGGCAGGCGGCAGGCGGCATGCGCTTTACTTTGTTGAAGATTGCCAGATGCCGCAGCACGAGAGACCGCGTGTTTCAGAGGCGCCCTGATCCACTGCCTTTGTTCAGGTCTCCTAGTCGCGCTCCCTGCCCTCCCTCCCCCGCGCGTTGTTTGAACCCCTGTCGAAGAGATCAGACAGCTGTCGGCCTCGAGTGTGCCTGCCCGCCGTCCAATTTTCTCCGCTGGTGTTGCTTTCAGTGAAGTTTGTTCGGTCGCCTCGGCGGCCCGAAGAAAAAACGTCTTGTGGCCTCGGGGTGGCGGCAGGCGGCATCCTTTTTCTCCTCCTCCTCCTCCTCCGCCTCCTCCTCCTCCTCCTCCTCCTCCTTCTCCCGTTTCCTCCTCCTCCTCCTCGTGCCCTTCTTCTTTCTTCTCTTCCTCCTCCTCCTGTCCCTCCTCCTCCTGCTCCTCCTGATCACCCTCCGCCTCCTCCTCCACCTCCTCCTCCTCATCTTCCTCCTCTGTTGGTCGTCGTTCGATTTTGGGACGAGTTCCCTTTTAGCGTGGCCCCTGCCCAGGTCGCCCGTGATGGCGAAGAATGTGCGGCGACTCCTCTGGTTTGGCATGCGTCCGCTTTCCGAGGGGCCAAAGTGTAGGGTGATTGTGCGGGGGCCCGGGGCTATGTTTTCGACCCCGTGGCTGCCGTCAATCCCGGCAACGCTCGTTCTCACATGTGGCAGCATGTTTTCAACGCGCTCGAAAAAATCGTGGAAGAAGGTGCCTGCCCATTGCACTTTGCGTGACGCGGAGAGTGAGAATGTCAGTCGGCTCGAGTGACAAGGCTGAACACCTCTGTGCTTGACGAGGCGCAGCCTTGGGTAGCCGGCGGAGCAGGAAGCGATGATTGGCGACAGCAAGCAGTTTGAGTATGTCAGCGCTGTTTGGCTCAAGCACACCACTCTGGACCTTTCCCCCTCTCCTGACATTCTTTTGGGGGGTGGTGGGACGGGCCGCCTGGCCCCTCTTCCGCCTGCCCGCCCGCCCCGCCGGCCCTGGCCTCCCGCCTGCGCGTTCGTCGTCGTCTGCATGCTTCTCGCCTCCTCGTCCCCTTTCCGCCGGGCAGCACAGCCTGCCCGGAACCAGCGTGGCGGCGTGCAGGGCTTCGGCCTTTGATTCGGCTCGTCACGCTGCGCTCGGGATGGCACCGCGTGCCTCCCGAGGTCGCCACTTTCAGTTCCACGGCGGAAGATCACGAGAGCTGATGGCCCCGACCTCCACTCGTGGCCTGCTGGATGCCACTCCATCTCGGAGGCTTCGGCTTTTGACGGTGCGACGGTGCCGTTGCCTTTTGTACCACATGCTCAGAGGAGCAGAAGGGACCCATAACTCTACCCTTCCCTCGTTTCTCCTTTTTTGGGGATACCCTACTGAGAGACCCTACCCTACTGCCTTTCCCTACTAGACCCTCGTCGCCACCGCTGGATTCGCCTCGAAGTCCTGGTCAGGACGCGCCCTGGGAGAGTCCCGGGGAGTGGCGGTATCGGTGCCATCCATGCGGCTCCGTTTGTGCCGTGAGTGGGCATGGCGGCAAGGCGGCCTTTTCTCAGGACTGCGTGGGCCATCGCACGGCTGGGCGAGACAGGCAGCTTGCCTGGATCCTGCAGGGCCGCCGCCCTTCCAAGAAAGGTTGTGGGGTGGCTCGGGACACTGTCCTTTCGGAGCCTGCGCGTGACGACCTTTTGTGCGAAATGGGTCTGGACGACCCGCCCTCGCTTGTCCCGCCGCGGCCCAGCGCTTCTCTGGCATCTTCGTCGGGCGTCGGGAGGGGGTGGGGTCCGTTGGGCTGGGACTGGGGTTGACCTTCGGCGAGGCCTTGCACTGTTTAGGTTCAGCTCGATAGGTGAGGCCGAGTTTCGGGCGCGTGAGCGCCGTCGGCGAATGGTGCCGCCCTCCGATGACCTGAACCCGTGACTCTTCCACGTTTTTTTTTGGTATGCATGCGAATGTGGAGGCGCCTTTCGAGCCGTTGCGGAGCTCCTCCTCCTCCTCCTCCTCCTCGTCGTCCTGTTGCTCACCAGAGGGGAATATATCGATACCTCTGCCCTTCCCTCGTCGCCGCGGCCGAATTCGTGTCGAAGCTTTGGTCAGAACGCCCCCCCGGCAGAGGTGTGTCGGACGGGGCCAGGACGATACTCTATCCGTTCCAAAGCGTTCCAGAACGCTTTCAGAACGTTCAGGGTCGCTCACGACACGCCTGCCAGGGTCCGCCCGCCCGACGCGCCCGTCAGGGCCGGCCCGCCTGTCCGGGTCCACTTGCCAGAGCTGTTGATCCTCTCTCCTCCGCGGCGTTGCACGTTTCGGACGGGGCCGGGACGAGAATGAATCCGTTCCAAAGCGTTTTGGAATGTTTTCAGAACGTTCCAGAACGCTCTGAGAAGGCCGCGGCGCCGCGGGTGAGGATACACGGAGAATTCGGAGAATCTTCAAGTATCCTCACCCGAATGTATCCTCGTCTTGGCTTCGAATTCGTGCATCCCCTCGCATCCGACGTGGCAAAAAATGCAACATCGCAACACAAATCGCGACCTGCGCCTCCCTGGGACCCCATCTTTCCGTGTCATTCTTCGAGCCAGATCGATCTGTGAGCGTCTTGGAGCCCGACACTGGGCGAAGACGCCCGTTGGCGAAAACGCCCGTTGCGAGAAAAATCAACGCCTTGATCGGAGGGTCTTTTGGTGTCCCCAGCTGCTCCACCTGCTGCTCCTCCTCCTCGATGGGGTCAGAGTAGATGGGGTCGGAGGATCCGGCCGCATCGCCGATGCATCGGCGATGCGGGCCGATGTGGAGCCCGCTTTCCTCCACGCCGACGTCGCCGAAGCATCGCCAGCGTCTGCGATGCATCGCCGGTGTATCGCCGATGCATCGTCGATGCGTCGCCGATGTATCGGCGATGCAGCGCGCTCCCCCGACCCCATCTACTCGGACCCCATCTAGGAGGCCTTCACCTGCTGCTCCTTCTCCCCCCCCCCCTCCCGCGTTCCCCCGCCCTCTCGGAGGCCCCGGGGCTGGTGCGCGCCCGCCCCCCAGCCAGGCTGGGAGGGCGTGCCCACCGGCCCTGGGTCTCCATACAGGCAGTGGGCCATGCCAGGACGTTTCTTTTTGTGGCCTCTTTTGCATCCTTGCTGCCCGCCTCCCCTGTCTGAGGGGGGGCTCTTCTCCTTGCTTACTGCCCTCTTTTTGTCCCTCTTCGGGGGGATCGTTATTCGTTTTTAGCACTTCTTGTTCTGCGCACTTTTGCATCTTCTTTTGCCTCTTCTGCCTCTCTCGGCCCCGTTGCTTTTTGTTTGTTTGTTTGTTGTTGTTGCTGCGTCTTTTGCATATGTTTCTGCCTCTCTTGCCTCTTTAATAACCCCCCCTTGCTGCCTCTTTTGCCTCCTCCTCCTCTGCCACGCATAACTGGCGCCCTCTTTCTTGCCTCTTCTTTCTCTTGAGCACCCTCTCTTGCTCCTTGCCTGCCATGTATAGCTGGCGCCCTTCTGCCTCCTCCGCCCCCCCCCCCCCCGCGGCTGCCGCCCCGCTGCCGCCGCTGGATGTGCAGGCCTGGCATCGCTTGGACGTGTGCATTTTTTCTCGGCGAGAACCATTGAGGACGATCCTGGACCATCGAGCAAACAAAAACACGCACGAAACCGAACAATGCACGGGAAATGGACGTCCGAGCGATGGCGAGCAGGTGCCCATGTCGATTCCATCCGACCGATCCGGCTCGGTGTCGAGCCCGCCCAGCTCGGCCCGATCCGATCTCTGTCTCCCCAGCGCTCCGATGCGGCCCGATGCCGTGCCGTCGCTTGTCCGGGCGCAGCCGATGCGCTGCGGTCTCGGTTCCGAGCCCGCGGCAGCCGCTCCGATGCTCGCCCCGATCTTCGGCGGCGAGCCCGGGGGAAATGAGAAAAAAATCACAGTGGGAAAAACAACGCACTGAGTGTGGGGGGGGGGGGAAACACACACACACACACCCACACACACCCACACCCACGCACACACCCACGCACACACGCACACGCACGCACGCACGCACGCACGCACGCACACACACACACACACACGCACACACACACACAAACACACAAACACACAAACACACAAACACACACACACACACGCACACGCACGCACGCACGCACGCACGCACGCACACACACACAAACACACAAACACACAAACACACAAACACACAAACACACAAACACACGAACACACAAACACACAAACACACAAACACACAAACACACAAACACACAAACACACAAACACACAAACACACAAACACACAAACACACAAACACACAAACACACAAACACACAAACACACAAACACACAAACACACAAACACACAAACACACAAACACACAAACACACAACCACACAAACACACAAACACACAAACACACAAACAAACAAACACACAAACACACAAACACACAAACACACAAACACACAAACACACAAACACACAAACACACAAACAACACACACAAACAACACACACACAAACAACACACACAAACAACACACGAACAACACACAAACAACACACAAACACCACACAAACACCACGCAAACAACACACAAACAACACACAAACACCACACAAACACCACACAAACAACACACAAACAACACACAAACAACACACAAACAACACACAAACAACACACAAACAACACACAAACAACACGCAAACAACACACACAACACACACACAACACACACAACACACACAACACACACAACACACACACACAACACACACACACCACACACAACACACACACAACACACACAACACACACACAAC
>CAUYUJ010007302.1:207368-227368 GCA_963575745.1 Prorocentrum cordatum
CGCACACCACGCACACCACGCACACCACGCACACCGCGCACACGCGCACACGCGCACACGCGCACACGCGCACACGCGCACACGCGCACACGCGCACACGCGCACACGCGCACACGCGCGCACGCGCACACGCGCGCACGCGCGAACGCGCGCACGTGCGCACGCGCGCACGCGCGCACGCGCTGCACTGCGCGCCACGCGCGCACGCGCGCACGCGCGCACGCGCGCACGCGCGCACGCGCGCACGCGCGCACGCGCGCACGCGCGCACGCGCGCACGCGCGCACGTCCCCCGGTCTTCTGAGAAGTTTCCGGAGCCTCCCCCGAAGATGCAGGAAATGTTTCAGAAGGCACGAGGGCTTCTGAGAAGTCCCGCCGCCTTCTTAGAAGACCTTCTCCTTCTCACTCCCCCCCACCGAGGCGGAGATTTACCCATGACCACCGCCTGTGGGATCGATCTTCGCGGACCTCCACAGGCGGTGGATATGGATATATTCGGGCCCCACGGGGACAACGTGTATCCGTGTCCGCCGCCCGCTGGGGCTCCAGGACGTCGGTTCCCAGGCGGGAGATATGGATAAATCCCCGTCTCGGACCCCCCTCGCTCGCCGCCGAGATCTGACCCGACCCTCCCATACGATGCCGGCCCGACCCCGTGAGGTCTGGCCGCCCACACCCGACTCGACTCCGCAGCACTCGCCGCGCTTCGACTACCAAATGGGCTGCTCTGCGGGAGGCTGCCGCCAGTCGCCGCCCTCCCCGCCGAGCAAGGCCCCTGGGAGGCCGCGTGCGAGCGCTGCCAGGGGGTTGGCCCATCGGTGCAATAGCGAGGAGGAGCAGTAGGAGGAGGAGGAGGAGGAGGAGGAGGAGGAGGAGGAGGAGGAGGAGGAGGAGGAGGAGAGGAGGAGGAGGAGGAGGAGGAGGAGGAGGAGGAGGAGAGGAGGAAGATGATGATGATGATGATGATGATGATGATGATGATGAGATGATGATGATGATGATGATGATGATGATGATGTGGTGGTGGTGGTGGTGGTGGTGGTGGTGGTGGTGGTAGTGGTGGTGGTGATGATGATGATGATGATGATGATGATGAGGAGGAGGAGGAGGAGGAGGAGGAGGAGGAGGAGGGAGCAGGAGCAGGAGCAGGAGCAGGAGCAGGAGCAGGAGCAGTGAAGAGGAGGAGGAGGATGAGGAGGAGGAGGAGGAGGAGGAGCAGGAGGAGGAGGAGGGAAGTTTGAGGAGGAGGAGGAGGGAGGAGGAGGAGAGGAGGAGAGGAGGAGGAGGAGGAGGAGGAGGAGGAGGCGGAGGAGAAGGAGGGGAGCAGGAGGGGAGCAGGAGGGGAGCAGGAGGGGAGCAGGGTGAGGAAGAGGAGGAGGAGGAGGAGGAGGAGGAGGAGGAGGAGGAGGGAGGAGGAGGAGGAGGAGGAGGGGAGGAGGACGAGGAGGAGACACGTCGAAGTCACTTCCCAAGGCGACTGGGGTCGCGCGGAGGAGGGGGGGGGGGGGCAGGGGGAGCACGCCGCGGCCCCACGGCCGCGCCCTCGCCTGCGGGCACCGCGACTCGCGCGAGCCTGTCCCACAGGCGACGTCCCTTCTCGCACAGGCAACCACTATGCCCTCGCAGGGAGGCCACTGCCTGTCCGCGTCCTCTCGGGCGTCCCTTCTCGCACGGAGGCTGCCACTACCCTCGCAGCGCACTTCTCGCACGAGCTGGCAGCGTCCGCAGACGGCTGCCACTGCCCTCGCCGAGAGTGGGGTCCACGGCCTCGGCGGGGTGTGTAGGGTTAGTAGCAGAGAACCCCGCCGCTTCCGCACCCGCGCCCTGGCGCTCCGCGTCCCAGCGCTTGGCTGGGCGCTCCCTTCCCTCACGAGCCCTGCGTTTTGTGCGGGCCGTGATGTACGGCCTGTGCAGCACCCTCTGCTGCTGCTCTGCCTCAGCCTCGCGTGTGGGCCTCAACTGGTACGGCAGCCACTTGCTGGCGATGACCCGCCGCGCTGCCCACATCGCCTGGCTGATCCCTCTCCCGCACTCCTTCTTCGCACGCGTTGCTCCCAGCCCTGTAGCTGACGATACTGGGCTCTAGCCTCGCCTGCCCCTTCTCGCACGTCCTGGCCCCACCACTGTAGCTGATGGTGTCGGGCTCTGCCTCCGCCTCCCACTTCTCGCACGCGCCGTTCCCAGGCTCGTCCTTCGCCTTCTGCTGCCACTGCCCGTCCTTCTCGCACTGCTCGCCCGTCTCGCACGCACAATGTCCGTCTTCGTGAGGCGTCCACTGTCCGTCCGCCGAAGGCTGCCACTGTCCGTCCACTTGAGGCTGCCACTGCCCGTCCTTCTCGCACGCGTGAGGCTGCCACTGCCCGTCTTTCTCACAAACCTTGGCCCCTGCCAGAAGTAAACAAGCACCCTCCTCTGTCGGCCGCCCTGGCCTCCTCCACGCTTGAGGCTGCCACTGCCCGTCCTTCTCGCACACGCGGGATCCGACTTCTTGAGGCTGCCACTGTCCGTACTTCTCGCAAGGTCGGTCCTGACCCTCACGGAGCTGCCACTGCCCGCTCTTCTCGCACGCAGAGGGCCCGACCCCTTTCGGCTGCCACTGCCCGTCCGCTTGAGGCGACAAATGCCTGTCCGCTTGAGGCTGCCACTGCCCGTCCTTACGGCACGTACAGTCGTCGCCCTCTCGGTGCTGCCACTGCCCGTCCTTCTCGCACACCCTGATCCCCGCGCTGTAACTGATGGTGTTTGGCTCTATCGCAGCTTCCCACTTCTCGCACTCGCAGTTCCCAGTAATGTGGCTAGAGTAGTTGGGCTTCAGCCTTGCCTCTTGCCCGTTCTTCTCGCACGAGCTCCCCGCACGACGCTGCCACTGCCCTGTCTCTTCGGCCTTCCTGGCCTCCTCTGCCTTTTTAGCCTCCGCGGCCGTCCTGGCTTCCTCTGCTACCTTCGCCTCCCAAGGCTGCCACTGCGCCCTGAGGAGCCAGCTGAAGTCCAGCTCCGTTTGCCTGCACGTTGCCAGGCGCAGGCGCCGTCACGCCCGCCGTCAGCTACTGCTTGGGCGCCTCTCCCAACCCGGGGGCGCACACGAGCTCTCGCCTTCGGCCATCGGCGGTACTTGCTTTCGCGCCTTCCCTCGGCGCTGGGGGCGTCCCGTGATCGCGGGCCTGGCCGCGCCCGCCGCGGGGCGAAACGGCTGCATGGGGCTTCGCTGGGGGGCCACTTGGAGGAGGAGGAGGAGGAGGCGGAGGAGGAGGAGGAGGAGGAGGAGGAGGAGGAGGAGGAGGAGGAGGAGGAGGAGCAGGAGCATGAGCAGGAGCAGGAGAAGGAGGAAGAGGATGAGCAGGAGGAGCAGGAGGAGCAGGATCAGGAGCAGGAGCAGGAGGATGAGGAGGAGGAGGCGGAGGAGGAGGAGGAGGAGCAGGAGGAGCAGGAGGCGGGAGGAGGAGGAGGAGGAGGAAGAGGAGGAGGAGGAGGAGGCGAAGGAGGAGGAGGAGGAGCAGGAGGAGGAGGAGGAGGAGGAGGAGGAGGAGGAGGAGGAGGAGGGTTTGGCCAGGAAGCGTGGAAGTTTGGAGGGGACGATTGTTTATCAGCCAATCCAGGCATTGGTTTAACACACCCAACGAATTACCACATAACACGTATACAAAGTATTCTGTCTTATTCGGATAAGACGACATGGTAACTTTATGAAGGGAACTGTGTAAGCACTCCTAACCACTGGACCGCAGGATCTTTCACCTGGAGCCTTCGAGGGGTCGGGATTGGGCGGTTGCCGCCGTCTCTGCCGAAGCGAGATTATCTCGGCGCCATTTGCGCTGAGGGCCATCTTGCAAAGGGTCGGGCCGTAAATCCGCATACAACTGGGATCGAGCAGACCTCTCCGAAAAGGACCCGCATTTCGTGCACCCCATCAACTCTCCAGCCCTATGCAACATGTGGCCTCGAGCAGCTTCGGGCGGAACGGGACCCACGGACGGGAGCATCATGCTAGGGAGGGTCGCGCTGGTTTTCCCAGGGGCCGCCGAACGGGGGCGCTTCTTCGAGCCAGACTCAGCGCTGCCGACGGCCTGATGCAGTGCAAGTTGCGGCCTGCTCGGGATGTGTACCCTGGGCCGAACCTGCCGAGTGAAAGGCTCCGCCACCTCCTCCACGGGCCTGGCCTGGGTCCTGGGCCTCGGCTCGGGGTGAGGCGGGGGAGGATGAGCAACCCCAGCATGGAGGCACGAGGGCAGGGGCTCCGAGGAGGGGTCCAGAGGAGAGGGCTCGACCGAGGTGAGGTCCCGTCTGGGACGCACAGCACGAATCTCTTGTGCCTCATCCTCCGCAGCCCTCTTGAGTCCCTGGGATCCCTCAACGCTTGACGGCACCTCTAGGGGGGGGGGCGGAGCAAAATCCATTGAACAGATTTGTTTGACGAGCCTCCTACGTCCAGATGCTGTTCGCGCGAAGCGCGTGCAGTGAACACAGTTCCACGCAGACTCACCGCGAACGATCTCATGCAAGCGCTCATGTGACCCCGGCTGTGGGAGCTGCCGCCGCGGGCGTGGTCGTCGAACTCGGTGGTCACGCCGCGGCCGCCGAGCACCCGATCAGGGGCAATTGCTTCCACCAGCACTTGTGAATTCCCAATCCACGAAGCTATCTGTCGAACTCCATCGAGCAACGCAGCATGTAGCTTGCGAGCGTGGGTCGGCACATCACGTTTGGCCAATCCTCTCTTCGCTGCCACGTCCGCGTAGTCGGTGCCCGTCTTTTCTTCCCGATTCTGAGTGGCGAGGGCAGCCTTCTGTGCCTGGTGACCTTACGCTGATCCGATAAGCCGCCCTGGTCCTCCAGCGCGTGCCAGAGGTCGCTCCACAAGTCCACGTTGGGCCTCCTGGCGTGCGACCACCACTCCTTTCCATTATCGATGCCTTCGATCGTCATCATACAATATGTGTGAATGTGTAAGGGTAAGATGGCGCTCTTGAGAGTTACCATAACTGCCATCGTCTCGGCTCTTGGCACCGACTGCTGAGCTCCAGGAAGAGGTCCATAGGCAAGTCCCAGCAGCTGGCGTCATCTCATCATGGCTATGCCCCTGCCTGCCCCCGATGCTTCTGACCAGGCCACAAATGTGCGGCCCGCTCCATCTGTATACATCTCTCCCGTGTTTGTGGCTTCCCGACCGTCGTAGTCGTAGTACCATTTCTCGTGCATGCAAACGGGGGGCAGGTTGGGCAACGCATCCTTGGGAAGCATGCCACGCGTATAAAACGTATCATTGAGTGGAGCTGCACGAGCGGCATCGATTATATGCTGGTCCACAGTCTCGGTCCTCACGCCGTCCAAGTTGGGGCAGAACCAGAGACGGTGGTGGAGCGTGCCTGGGCAGTTCTGGCAGAGCGTGGGATCGCCGTCATCGGCATATCCATGAGTCTTGTGCACTCTTGTCTGGGGCCACTGGCCCTCCGATAGTGGTGGACCCGAGCGCACGGCGCGCCCTGACCGAGAGCCTCCAGCGGCGGGCTTGTTCCCTTGGAGCAGGAGGCATGTGCAGCGGGCGCATCCAATGACCACTCGATCTTCTCGTTGGCGCCGTGGTCTCTGGAGCGTGATCCTTGCGACGGGCCCACTCCTCCCATCTAACATTAGTGAACGACCTGCGTGCGAGTGTGCGGCTCCACTATGGCGGGTCGACGGTCAGGTCTAGCTTGACGCCATTCGCCTTGGTCCACTCGAAAGGTGAATGCGCTCTCCACTTCAACTGGGCCAATATCTTCCGCACCGCACCTGCAGGACCTGAAACAGCAGCCGACTTTGGATCATTACCCAGAACCTGTTGCTGCTGATAGAAAGCCTGGCGTAGTACATCATGTGGTAGTGGGGAATCTGCCACCATCTGAGCCCAGGTATACAGCGGCTCCGCGATGGCGAACACTTCAGGGTTCTGGTCACGACGTGGTTCGAGTTGTGCGGCAACGCGTGCCGATGTAGCAGGCGGTGTCCGACCCCACCCGACTCCCACCATCTCGGTCATATTCCTGATCATGGTCTGCGTGGCGCCGACGACCTGGACACCGCACACGAGAGCAGGGCCAATGAAAGGTTGAGCTACCGCCCTTCCAATACAAGCCATTGCGCAAAGAGTTGTAAAACGAGGAAGTCTGGCCTTCATGCTGTGCATTCGCCTTCTGATAGAACTGTAACTCGAAGCTTGGCTCCGCCACGGGCCTCCATGCCCAGGATATCCAGACCAGGAATCCATGGTGTCGGACTTTTCGTGCAACCTGCTGTGCGACGTCGGGCGAGGAGGCAATGATCTTGGCCTTGTCCGAGGCTACGGGTGAATCCAATGCGCGCAAGACCTCCGCCAACCTCCGAATGATTCGAACTGGCGGCTCGACGATGGTCTGAAGCGTGGCCACCACCTGGAGCGTAATATCATCAGCGTAGATATCCAGCGAGCGGTGCGCATCGTCGAGGGTGAACGACTTTTTCGACAATGTCGAATGGCCACATCATCACCAATTGAAGCAAGAACGTTGCCACTGAGCATCCAGGTAGAATGCCACGTTGCACCTGGACCGCGTAGCTGTACGATGATTCCCATCGTATGCGCCTGGGGGCGTAGTACATCGAGCTGGGCAGCAGCCCGCAGCACACGCCACCAGCAGACTCGATCGATACATTTACTTATATCAATCAATGCCGTGAGGACTGACTTGGAGAACGAGCCTGCGTGAGCCTCGACGTAGAGCAAGGTCCTGGCGCCCACAACTAACGTAGATCTGCTTTCGCCGAGCGCAAAAGAAGGCCGGGTGTGCCGAGCCATCCATGATCGTACATGTCCAATTCTCATTTTGGTGTACACTCGATATAGCGACGGCAGGAGTGCTATCAGCATTCTGTGGGTCATGAGCACGTTGGTCGGCCAGCGCGCCCACGACACGGCCGACCAGAAAAGATAAGGCATCATTCCCAATGCAGAGTCCGATAGCAGCGACCACGCCCTCGAAGGTAAGGCGTCGTGTCCAACACCTGTTCTCCATCTGAAAGTCTTCGATGCAAATCGCACCTGATCTACCGTGGGCACGGGCAGCGCATTCGACGGCAGCCGAGCGATATCGTCCAGGATGTCTTGGACCGCCCCGTCGATGAGGTGATCCTTGTCCTGTGGTAGAGACGGTCCCTGCCTGGCTTGGCTGAGACTGGTGCCTTCCCAGATTCGATTCCACGCATTCATCTGGCTATCAGCGGTGGCCTGAGGGTGCGAAGTGACTTCCCCATGCCGCTTGACCTGGCTGTTCGTCCATATCTTGATGCGCGTGAGGCCGAACAGTGGGACAGGGCCCGATACCAATGAATCGCGAGCCCATGTGTGGAATGACTTCAGCCGATCTCGACCTGTCTGAGTCTCTAATTTATCAGCATGTTGGGCCAGCTGGTCAGCAAAGGCATCCAGACAGGACTGAGTGAGTTCAGGAGGTGCTCGCGAAGCGAGGTGTATCATGGGCCAGGCCATATCCAACCAAAAACAAGCCTGCTGCAGTGCGAACATCCTGGCGGTGACCTCGTCGAAGAAGGCGACCGAGATGATCCCGACGTCGCTTCGCCACCATGCGCTCCAACTTCTGCGTCGCCAGGTCCTTCGAGGCGGTGCTGATGGCGCGAATGTGCCGCGCCTCACTGCCGGCAGCTGGGCGAGGACCTCGATGGGGGCCCTCCGATGGGCCTCCAGAAGCACTTGGTGCCTTCAGCTCTGCCTTCGTACTCCTCGGAGTCGCCGAGCTGGTAGATGTGGGCAAGGTCAGCCTCCACATTGGCCATCAGGTACGAGTAGAGATTGCCCGGGCGTTCCTGCGCCTGGGCCGAAGTATCAGGAGTCACCAGCTGAGTATCCTGCTGAATGGTGTCAACATGTGCCTTCTCTTCTGGTGGCCCTTGAAGCGGATGACTGCCCACGTCTGAAGGGCGCCCCCGATGGGAGGCCTTTGGCGCCCGAATGGTAAGCTGTCGGAGCTGACGCGGATGAGCAGCCAAGTCAAATCGTACCGATTTGTGTGGCCGCGCGGGCCACTTGTCAAGCATCCTCGGCCGAGTGCAAGCAGCGTGTAAGCCAGCCGAAGTGAGCCAGTAGTCCAACATCGAATAGTTCCTTTTAGCCGATTTGCACGTCCCTTACGCTGAGCAAGCCAAGGGTACCCCAGGAACCATGTCGGCGTTTGCATTCATTCTGAACTCTGACGGTGGTAAGTTCCAATCGCCTGCAATCGCAAACAGCAGGCCGAAGTAGCGCAGACACTCCGAGAGCAGCTAGCGCGGCCGCCAGGCCCCGTCAGCACAGTGGTGGGCAGATGCATGCGCGCAGAGAGGCCGACTCCTGCACTCGGTAGACCAGTGCTCAATCGTCGGCATGGTGTAATGTAGGCTGCCCATCCGCGGCTGGCACACCACGCGCGGGCCTTTTCCAACTGCTCTCCATCTAATCGCAACTCTTGAGCTGCCACAATCTTGGCGCCCCCTGCACCTTCTATCAACAGAGTCTGGAACGATGCCCAGCATGCCCCATTGAAGGTAACTGCACCCAGCTGAGGCCGTCGTGATCCCCGAAGAGCACGATGACTAAGAGAATTCCCATGCCGCGGCCTGGGGGCCGTCCGTGCCCATGGCTGATGGGCCGCGGAAAGGAGCGGCGCGACCACAGGAGGCGCGGCTGGGTTGCAGGAGCTGCGGCTGCAGGCACGGCTGCTGCAGCAGGTGGTACTTGTGCAGGTATAGGTGCAGCTGGCGTCTGCACCGCGGCGCCGAGGTTGACGACGCGCTGGACAAGCTGATCGAGCAACTGAGCGCCCACCTGGTCCCTCGACGCGCCCGTGGTGGCCGCCTGCTGGGCTTGGGACAGCACAGTCTGCAGCTGCTGAACGGCCTGAGCGACGTCGGCGAGCGGGTCGGCCGCTTGCTGGGAAGCCGCTGCTGTCACCGCCGCCTGAGCCTGGGCCACCTCGCCCTGCAGCGTGGTGACGTCCGTCTCGAGCGAGGCGAGCTGCTTCTTGGCCTCGACGGTCGCTTCCTCAAGCTCCTGCACCTTGGCTTTCTGCTTGTCCCGTTCCGCTTCCTGGACGGCGAAGCGGTCCTTGGCGCTGCGGAGGAGGTCGTTGGGGTCCATGGTGGACCTGGCAGCGGCCTCTGCCTTGGCCAACTCCGCTCGGGCTTGGACAGATCGTGCGCTCCTCATTATGGAGCCTGCGCAGGGGCTGCAGAGCCTTCCGACACTTGGTGACTTCGCTCTTGGAGTCAGGAGCATCGGCAGCAGGAGCAGCAGGAGGATGATCCACATCATTGCGATGCCTCTTCCATGGCGGCTTGTCACCTGTGGACTCTGAAGGCTTCCTCGATGGCTTCCTTCCCCGAGGCGGCACATCCTTGGTCGGCTAGCCGTCGCGATCGCGCCCACACGCCCAACAAGTCGAGCGTGAGGGGTAGTTGATTTGGTATCCACGAAATCGCGTGGCCTTGCATGCCCACATGTTTCCATCATTCTTGTCAGCCATGCCACCAGGAAAAATGTCTCCGTGGTGATCAAGTAGCAGACGTCTGGCCATAGGCAGCCGCAGCAGCGCGCAGGCGCTGGCCCGCCTGCGGCGGAGGCGGTGATGCCAGGCGGGCGACGGCGATCGCTGGCGCCGCGTGCCCGAGTCGCCACGCGCCCGAGGGGGGTCGCGGGGCTGGGGGTTCGCGGAACGGGTCGCCCGAGGCCCGCGGGTGCTGAACCACCTAGGAGGTGGAGGGAGGAGGAGGAGGAGGAGGAGGAGGAGGAGGAGGAGGAGGAGGCGGAGGACGAGGACGAGGACGAGGACGAGGACGAGGAGGACGAGGAGGTGCGAGCGTTTGTAATCCCTGGGCGATAACGTCGGAGAACGCGTCATGGGGGGGGTGATTGATGGGGGGGCAGCGTGGGCTTTCGAAAAGAGGAATTTTCGGGCCCCTGTAGGAGCCCCTTCGGATCCAGAAGGGGGCCTCGAGGGCTCGAAAAGAGCACCTCTCTTCCCCCCACTTATCGCCCCCCTTTAACTCAAAGCCAACCGGGGGGGAGGGGAGGTGTGCGGGGTGCTGGTAATGTCACGTTTCGCGCCAGCGCCGTCATGATAATGTTTAGGAATTCACCGCCCACCAAACCACCCCAACCCAATCCGAAGGTCCCGATTTGCCCTCCATTTCCAGTGGGGGTGGGTCGGGGAACATCGGAAAAAAACGTATGAAGCCCGTACCCCCCCCCAAACCGAAATTCGGGTCTTCGGGTTGGGTTGGGGTGGTCTGGTAGGTAGTCAGGAATAGCCAGAGCCAGCCCCGAGGTCAGCACGAATCGTGGCGCTACCTGGGGGGGAGGGGGGCGGCAGGGGCTTGTGGCGGCCGCTACCGAGAAACAACACACGACGTTCGCGTCGTGTCGACCAGGGTCAAGCAGCGGCGAAGCGTCTTGGCTCGCCTATAGCCCCACCAAACAATGTTCTAAGAACCTTTTGTGGTTTTCACGAAATGTTCTTAGAACATTTCTGGCGGACTCTGTCTTGTTTTAACACATCGGGTTTATGTCCTAAGAACATTGTTTTTGTTCTTAGAACATCTTTGGGTTCTAAGAACATTTCGTGGTACGACTATATGAATGCCGGGACGGTCGGTCCCTGCTCAACAGGGGCGTCCCCGTCGCCGGCGTTCCACCTTGAACGCCGTCGGCGATCCAGAAATGGTTGATGTTTAACGGCTTAATGCTTCGGAAACAGCCGATCGTTCAAGGTTGGACGATTCCCGCGGTGTCAGGAACCAATGCCGGAGTCGACACGACACGGACCCGCGGTAGCAGGTCATGGGGTCTTGTACGTCTTCGGAATTCCGTCTTTTTGTGCCTTAGCGTGGGTTAGCATTTGGTGATCGAACGTGTTGGTTTAGCGTCGATCTGCGCCGATTTAGCGTCGATTAGCCTCGGTTCGCAAGAGCCAGCAAGAGAGTGGCGACCCGAAGAGTCCAGATGAGGTCCAACCCGAAAGTCGAAGCTCGGAAGTCAGACTTCGGAATTCAGACATCTGGATTCTGGGTTCCAGGATCCCGGTTCAGGATCCAGATGGTGCCTCGCAATCCATATATCGGGATTCCCGCTTCTGGGTTCCCGGTTCAGCTGTCAGATTGGACTTCCCAAGCCAAGTTTCAATTTTCTGGTTTCGGGGTTCTGGGTTCAGGTTCTGGATTGAACCTCCCGATATCTAGTTTCCGGGTTCAGGTTCCGGGCTGGATCTCGCAATCCAGATCTTCGTATTCCGGCTTCCGGGTTGTGGGTTCAGGTTCTAGATTGGACATCCCAATCCATATATCCGGATTCTCGCTTTTGGATTCCGGGTTCATTGGGGCTCCAAATCCAACTATCCGCATTGCTGCTTCGGGGTTCTGGGTTGAGCCTCCCGACATGATTTTGGCTTCCGGTTTCAGGTTCCGGATTGGGCTTCCCAATCTTGAGATCTAGATTCTTGGGCTTACGCCACACCGCCGACCCCTTGGGGAATTAGCGGCGCGGCTCCGTCGCCGTGGCGCCAATGACGGGATGGACAGGAGGAGGTCTTGCCGCCGCCGGAGGATGGGAAAGAGAGCGAAAAGAACGGAGTAGAGGACGGGGGAGAGGAGCAGGAGGAATGCGGGAGGGGAGGGGGGGGGGGGGGATGGGGGGGGAGGAGAGGGGGGACGACGACGACGGTAACAACGACACGTGCCAACCATCAAGGCAATTCGGGATTTTCGCTGCGGGAGACTCTCGGAGGCATCTTGCCGCGATTGTGTCGTCGATTGCAGGCGTTTTGCATGGCTTCCGGGATTTCTGGGATGCCACGGGGGCCAGTTTTGATATCTCCGAGGGGGGCGGGGGGGCGGGATGTGGGGCCTCTCGGGACCTCTTGTGGGCGTCTGGGAAGCATCTTGGGGCCTCGTGTGGGCCTCGTGGGGGTCTCTTGGAGCCTTTTGGGGATTTCCTTAGGCCTCGGGGGCCGTCTCGGCCTCTGGGGGGCCTCTCGGGCCCTCTTGGGGGCTTCTTGGAGGCCTCTTGGGGACCTTGGGGCCTCCGTGGCTGTCTTGGCGCACTCTTGGGCCATCATGGGCGCCTCTTGGGCCGTCTTGGATTCCTCTTGAGGCCGTCCTGGAGCCCTCCTGGGCCGTCTTGGAGTCTTCAGTGGCCGTCTTGGGGCCCTCTTGGGCTGTCTTGGGGCCCTCTTGGGCCGTCTCGGGGCCCTCGTCGGGCGATTATGAAGGCCTCGAGAGCCGTTGTGGACGGAGTGAAAGCTCAAGAGGGGGATGTGCTAGAAATGTGCGTTTTCCCGAAGGAATTCGACGAATTTTGCTTCCTGAGGGCCTCTTGGGTCGCTTCTTGGGGACCTCTTGGGGCCTCCTTGGCTGTCTTGGCGCACTCTTGGGCCATCATGGGCGCCTCTTGGGCCGTATTGGCTTCCTCTTGAGGCGTCCTGGAGCCCTCCTGGGCCGTCTTGGAGTCTTCAGTGGCCGTCTTAGGGCCCTCTTGGGCTGTCTTGGGGCCCTCTTGTGCCGTCTCGGGGCCCTCTTCGGGCGATTGTGAAGGCCTCGAGAGCCGTTGTGGACGGTGTGAAAGCTCAAGATGGGGATGTGCTAAAAATGTACGTTTTTGCAAAGGAATTCGACGAATTTTGCTTCCTGAGGGCCTCTTGGGTCGCTTCTTGAGGACATGTTGGGGCGTTTTAAAGGCCTCTGGGGCTGATTGGAAGACATCCTGGGCGTCTCGTAGCGATCTTTCGGCAACTCGTGGCCCTCTTGGGCCGTCCGGGGTCCCTCTTGGGGTCCTCTTGGCCTCTTTTGGGCCCCGGGTGCGTTCGGCCGGTGGAGGGGGGGACCCCCCCCCCCTCCAGGCCGTCCTGGAGCCCTCCTGGGCCGTCTTGGAGTCTTCAGTGGCCGTCTTAGGGCCCTCTTGGGCTGTCTTGGGGCCCTCTTGGGCCGTCTCGGGGCCCTCTTCGGGCGATTGTGAAGGCCTCGAGAGCCGTTGTGGACGGTGTGAAAGCTCAAGATGGGGATGTGCTAAAAATGTACGTTTTTGCAAAGGAATTCGACGAATTTTGCTTCCTGAGGGCCTCTTGGGTCGCTTCTTGAGGACATGTTGGGGCGTTTTAAAGGCCTCTGGGGCTGATTGGAAGACATCCTGGGCGTCTCGTAGCGATCTTTCGGCAACTCGTGGCCCTCTTGGGCCGTCCGGGGTCCCTCTTGGGGTCCTCTTGGCCCCTTTTGGGCCCCGGGTGCGTTCGGCCGGTGGAGGGGGGGACCCCCCCCCCTCCAAATTGACAGGACCGGGCTCCCGGGGGAGGGGTTTGGGGAGGGGGAAACATTTCACACGCCGATGAACCCCAAGGGGTCGGCGGATTTCTCAGTGACATGTACGGGAGAGGCGTGGTGCGGTCAGCGCAGGAAAGTGCGAATCTGCGAGCGTACCGAGACCCCAGAGACGTGACTGCTGCTGAGAGTATCAAGACTGCGAAGACAGACATGATCCCGGGAGCAGAAGCCGTGCGCATGGCGGAACGGCTGTGTGCAGACGGGGACGGTGTCACCGTAGAGGCGTCGGGGTTTCTGGAAGCGGACAAACGCGAAGGGTTGAAAAAGGTTCGAATTGCATTTAAGAGTCCAGTGTACTTGTATGGCATGCGGCCAGTGGACGCTCCTGGTGCGCCCGACTTGGCACACTTATCATTGTATGAATTTTTGCGATATTGGCGCATCGAATTGGCAGCATTTCCCCGAAGCGGAGCAGAGCTGGCAGCTGCTGCCAGCAATGAGTACCAGGCAGAGCTGACGCTGTCGGGTATGCAGAAGGTTCGCAAAGCAGACCAGGAGAGAGCGGAGACCGACGAAGGCGGCGCGCAGGCGGGAGCCCAGTTGAAAGCCGGAGTGGACTATGTGAGCAAAGAAGGTTTGGGGAGTTATTCGTGGGTTCCGTTTCCAGATATTCCTGAGCTGGAAACTGCAAGGCACACGTGGGTGCTGGTGCGGAACGAGCGCCCGAGGAACCCGAGTTTCCATGGAGCGCCGCAGCCGAAGCACGGAGCGGGGCAGGAGGAGAGGAACGGGCTCTTGTTGATGGTATATTTCCGGGCCTTCACACTTCTTGACGATGTCGACTGTGGAGCGCCGCACCTGCGGGAGTTCCGTGGGGCGCAGAAGTCGTGGGCGGAGGCGTCTTTGGAGTGGTTAAGGAAAGGCATGCCACGTGAAGAAACAAAGAGGTATGTGCAGAATTACATGAGTGTCGTGGATTTGCGACCAGCCACGGACGAATATCTTGTCAAGCACGAGGGCGAGCTGTACAGCGATGAAGAACTGGACCCGAGAATTGTCGACGCGGCGACCAGGCGTAAGACGCGCGCGGGAGGCGCGTCCATGGAGAAGAGGACAGGCGGACAAATATAGAGGCGGAGTGCGAAAAGGAGAAGAGCCGGGAGGCCATGGCCAGAGGCGACGCCGTGTGGGCCGAGAGGCCTAGTCGAAAGGATGGAAAGCGGAAGAAGCGCGGAGGGGGCGGTTCGTTGTGGTGGGATGACGCGGCAGTGCAGACAGCGCAAGCGGTGGCGGCGGCGTCGACGGCCGCAGAAGGCGGCGGCGCGGGTGGACAGGAAGGTGCCCCAGAGGTGGTGGCGGCCAAGAAAGCAACGGCGTCAAGTGTGCGGAAGTGGAGAAAAGAGCTCGCGGATAGCGGGTTGAACGCGGGACAGCGTAGCGTCGTTGAGAAGGTAGCAGATCGAGTGTTGGCGCAAGAATTTGGGAGTTCTGCGAGCGGAAAGAAAGCAGGCCAGAGCCGTTCTGATATGCAGCCCCTCGTGTGGATGTTGCATCGTGGCCCGGGGGCCGGGAAAAGTTTCGTCGTTGACAAGATCCGTAAGGGGCTGTTCGAAAAGGAGCCGGGGTGGACGCGCGGCATAGATTTCCAGGTGGCAGCGTTGCAGGCTACAAACGCGTCAGCTCTCGACGGCAATACGATCCACAGTGCATTTGGCCTCGGTGTGAACGAAGCGAAGGAGAAAAAGGACGCGGCGGGCGATGCTACCGCAGAGACGAAGAAGACAACGAAGAAAGAGCAAGCGGCGCAGCGTGTGTCACAGTGGAAGTGGCTGATTGTGGACGAGGTGAGCATGGTCAGCGCGAACTTCATTGCAGAGCTTGACTCGCACTTGCGGTCGTGCATGTCAGCTGCGAAAGACACGAGAGTAGATGCAGACGGCGTGGACAGGCCCTTCGGGGGCGTGCATGTGTTGTTCTGCGGGGATTTCTATCAATTGGAGCCGCCATCGGGGACGGCCATCAATGCGCTGCCCACGTCGTAGTTAAGGAAAGCGAGGAAGTACGCGCCGAGTGCCACGGAGGACCACGGACAGTACATCTGTTGGGGCGCTGGAGGCGAAGGGGCAGTGCAGGGCGTGACGGAGTTGACGGAGTGCAAGCGCGTAGAGGATCCAGACGACTGGTTTCTCGCAGTGCAGGACGAGTTCCGCCGAGGGGCGTTGTCGGAACGGACGCGTATTTTTTTTTTGCATGGCAGACCGACGGATGTGCCGGGGTCGTGGGTGAACGGCGCACCGCTGTGCGGAAACGCACGTTGTCTCGAGGACACAGAGGCAATTGCGAAGCAGAACGAGCTCGAATGGGACGCTTGCAAAGCTGAGCGGGAGAAGAGAAAGCTCGTTGCGACGTCGCCGGAAGACCCGCGGTTTCGGGGGGGCAAGTTTCTTGAAGCTGTCGCCATCTATGCGAATCAGGGCATTCGTTGCCACGTCGGGAAGCAGAGAGCTGTGCAGTGGGCGAAGGAGCGAGGAGAACAGCTGCTGTGGGTCGCAGCCAGGGACCGCCCTTGCCATGGGGGGAACAGAGGCGGCCGTGCACGGTGGAGGATAATATACGTTGGTTGGGGTACCACGAGAAGGAGTGCGCAGGCTTGCCTGGCTGGCTGCCGTTAGCCGAGGGGATGCCCGTGGCTTTGGGTGATCACTTTGATCGGTCAAAGAAGCAGCTTTTGCGGGGCCGCGCAGCGACGATCCACGGATGGGTGTTTCACGAGGACGAGGTCGTTGGAGATGAAGAAGAGGAAGTGTTGATGCATCTGCCGAGAGTGATTGTGTTGGACTTCCATACGAAAGAGTGGCAGCTGCCAGGGTGGGAGCCGGGGCTATATCCGATCTTCCCATCGAAAGGGCGCCGATGGTTTTTGGACGGATATCGGAAGCATCCAGTATTAAGTATGAAACGCACGCAGTTCATGATCACCCCGGCTTTGGCAGTAACGGCGCACTCCGCGCAGGGCCGGACCATGGCCGCAGTGATAGCGGACCTCGAGAGAGGGCGCGGCGTGAGTTGGATGTCAAGTTACGTTGCCATCGCGCGCGTGCGGAAGCGGGACAACTTGTTGATTTTCAGGCCTTTCGACAGGAAGCCGTGCAACGCGGGGGAAATGCCAGGCGCGCAGAAGTTGTTGCAGGTGCTTCGCGGGGAGGCTGTGAATTGGGGGGAGTGGGAGGCGTCGCTGATGCCACGAGACCAATGCGAGCGCTGCCGGCGGAGATTGTTGGTAGAGGCGTTCACGAAGTACGAATTCCAAAGAAAGGAAAGGCCAGCGTTCTGCAAAGAGTGTACGGAGGAGATGAAAAACGCGGACGAAAAATTGTGCAAAACGTGCAGAGGGCGGGCAACGAAAGCCGAGGGTGACGACGCGGCAAGGCAAGGTAGCGGTCGGAACGCGGATGCGGCGGCCGACGACGGGGAGACGAAAAGGATTAGGACACTGTACTGCGCGAAGCGCAGCCATGTCAAAGCCAAGCAGAACTCGCGGAAAGGCAACGCGAAGTGGAACGAGAGCGTCGGCACTGTGCGATGTACGAACGGTAAGTGCCTGTCGCTGTGTGATGGAACGGCGGAGATGTCCGAAGCTCAGAAGAAGCAGAACGCAGCGGGCCAGAGGTTGTGTCGGAAATGTGCGGAAGAACGTGAGAGGAGGACGCGCGAGTTGAAGAATGCGAAACGCGTGATCACATTGCGGTGTTCGAACGGCGACTGCCCGTCGCAGTTCCAAGAGAAGGCGGAAATGTCCGAAGCTCAGAAGAAGCACAATGCTGCGGGGGAAAGACTCTGTCGGAAATGCGCGGAGAAACGAGAGAAAGAGGTGCGACGGGGCAATGCGGAGGCAGCGAATCGCAAACGGAAAGCCGAGGCGGACGCGAAGCCGCTGACGTGCGCGGCGTGCGGAGAAACGTTTACGGACGCGAAACATTTGAAGCCGAAGCAAGTGGAGCATCATCGAGGAGCATCAGGCACCAAAGTGGTGTGCAAAGGCTGCGCGGAACTCGGGTTCACATCGCGCAGCTGCCAGGCTTACCAGTGCAGCGGCGCGTGCAAGAGAAGATTACCGAAGTCGGCGTTCCCCGACCCTCCCAATGTCGCGCGCGACGCAAAGAAGGGCACCTTGAAGTGCAAGACATGCAGATGATGTCCAATCGGACGCGCGTACTGGGGAGAAAAAAGGAAGACGGGAGAAGAGGATGGGTGAGGCGGAGGATGGCGGGGAGCAGCATCGAAGAGGATGAGGTGAAGCGGGGCAGGGAAAGGAGGAGGGAGACGAGGAGGAGGTGGAAGAGAAGGAGGAGGACGAGGGGGACTCTGAGATGAGCCGTTGGGTGGTGGTTTATGGGTTAGAGATTTCTTGTATGTGTATCGGGATCTCGCGGGACGCCCCTCGGGGACATCTGGAATGCAGTTTTGAAGCCACGAGGGGCAGTTTCGGAGCCTCTTGCGGTCTCTTGGAGCACTTTAGGGCCCCCATGGAGCTTCTGGGGGCGGAAAACGCAATTTTGAAAGGGGGGGGGGGCGCGCGTGGGAGGGAAGACGCCCTGAAGTGCGGCTTGTGTGGTGATCGCTGGGATCTCTTGCGGTGCTTCTCGCGGTGCTCTTGGAGGCAGTTTGGAAGTCTCTTGGGGGCCGGTTTGGGGCCGTTTGGGAGCCTTTTGGGGGCGTCTCGGGGCTTGTTGGGAGCGTCTTGGGGGCCTCTTGGGGGCCACTTGGGACCTTCTGGGGCCGTCTTGGGGCGGAAGGCTCGGGATGTCGGTTCCGGTTCCCCCTCTTAGGCCCCTCTTGGGGCCGTCTTGGGGCCGTCTTGGGCCGTCTTGGGGGCCTCTTGGGCAATCTTGGCGCCATCTTGGGCCAACTTGGGCGTCTCTTGGGAGCTTCTTGGGCCGTCTTGGGGCGGTCTCGGGGTGCTCTTGGACCGTCTTCAACGCCGTGAAGGCGGACAAGTCGTACATGATCAAAATGTCCGTTTCCCCAGAGGAATTTGACGATTTTCGGCTCTTCGGCCCTTCTGAGGACTGCGCTTGGAGGCATCTTGGGCCGTATCGGAGGCCTCTTGGCTCGTCTTGGAACCATCTTGGCCGTCTGGGAGCGCTCGTTTGGCGTCTCGGGGCCCTTGTGGGCCGTCTTGGAGACGTCTTGGGGGCTTCGTGGCCCGTCTTGAGCCCCTTTTGGACCCAAAAGAGCCCCGTGAACCGCTCGTGGGGGGCCCGGGGGGGGGGTCCGCCAGGGGGGGGTCGAATCGCCGGTTTGGGGTCCCTGGGGGGGGAGGGACTATAGGGGGGGGAACTATCTCACACGCCTAGAGACCCACAAGGGGTCGGCGGATTTTGGTTTTAGGTTCCAAGTTCAGCTTCCGGATTGGACCTCCCAATCCAGATATTCGAAGTCTGGCTTTAGGGTTCCGGCTTCAGGTTGTGGATTGGGCTTCCCGATCCAGATACCCGAATTCCAGTTTCTGGGTTCCGGGTTCGGCTTCTGGATTTGAGCTGGAGTTTGTTTGGTTTGGCACATGACGCGCGTTGTGTGGCCTCCAGCCCACCTACCCAGTAGATAACAGAACGCCCGCTGCCCCACCCACCCCCGTTGCAGCAGCGCCTATTGTAGCGCACAGGGCTGCTGTCTGTGCGCGGACAGCGCGTTTGCAGTGGGCGCAGGCGTACGCTGGTGGTACCGCAGGGGTGCGCGGCTCGCGCAGGCCGTTGTGGGGCCCACGCAGGCGCGGCGGCGCACTCGGCATTGAACCACATGCGGCTTGATGTGCACAGCGCGCGCGCGTGCTGGCTGCGGTGGCAACTGTGGTGCACACAGGCTGGTGGTGTCCAGCACTGTGGTGTACACAGACACGGTTGTATTTTGGGCACCGTGCCAAGGACCAGAAAACAGCAATTGTTGACGATTCGCGTATCCCCACCAGCCCATCCAGAAGCGATGCCCATGAGAGCTGTCGGGGGGAGAGATGAAGAGACACGCATAGTCAAATAGCGAGGGAGGCTGGCCTGGACGGCGTGCTGGGGCCATCTCTGGGCCCGCGTGTGGGGGGGCGAAGAGGAGGAGGAGGAGAAGGAGGAGGAGACGATGATGAGGAGGAAGAGGGAGGAGGCAAGAAGAGCAAGACGATGGGAAGGAGGACGAGGATGAGGAGGACGAGGACTAAGAGAGTGAGGAGCAGGAGGAGGAGGAGGAGGAGGAAGGGGAGTTGGAGGAGGAGATGGATGACAAGGAGAAGGAGGAGGAGGAGGAAGAGAGTAGTAGTAGTAGCAGTAGTAGTAGTAGTAGTAGTAGTAGTAGTCGTCGTCGTCGTCGTCGTCGTCGTCGTCGTCGTCGTCGTCGTCGTCGTCGTCGTCGTCATCGTAGTCGTCGTCGTCGTCGTCGTCGTCGTCGTCGTAGTTGTAGTAGTCGTAGTAGTAGTCGTAGTAGTAGTCGTAGTAGTAGTCGTAGTCGTCGTAGTCGTAGTCGTAGTTCTAGTAGTAGCTATTTGTAGTAGTGGAAGTAGTAGTAGTAGTAGTAGTAGTAGTAGTAGTAGTAGTAGTAGTAGTAGTAATAGTAGTAGTAGTAGTAGTAGTAGTAGTAGTAGTAGTAGTAGTAGTAGTAGTAGTAGTAGTAGTAGTAGTAGTAGTAGTAGTAGTAGTAGTA
>CAUYUJ010007302.1:232368-307368 GCA_963575745.1 Prorocentrum cordatum
CCTCACGAGGCCCAGAGGGCCCCAGGGGCTCCAGCATGGAGCGAAAAAAACTGGGGGGCGCCTGGGGCCATGGGCACTCCTGGCAGCACCCGAATAGGGGTGCTTCTTGCGAGGGCTTCTGCCTGTGCTCTCTGTTCGCGTCGTGGAGGTTCATGACGACGGGAAGGCGGGACAGGGAAGGCGAGGGCGGGACAGGGAAGGCGAGGAGGCCTTCGCCCCCTCCTGTGGCCACCGAGGCTCGAGCCTCGGGGGCCCAGGCTCGAGGCTCCACCGAGGCCCGCTGCGGGCCCCAGGATCCACAGCGGCAAGCCCACGGCGCGAGACAGACAACTTCACAGGAGGAACTCCTCCTCCTCCTCCTCCTCCTCCTCCTCCTCCTCCTCCTCCTCCTCCTCCTCCTAGAGGTACCCATGCCGCTACCCTCCGCGCGTTTTCCTCTTTTTGGGCCTCATGGGAGGCCCTCGTCGCCGCCGCTGGATTCGTCTCGGAATCCTGGTCAGAACGCACCTTGGGAGAGGTCCGGGGAGTAACAGTAGCTTACGTGCATTTTTTCACCACCGCTACCATAATGTAGGACGGTGGAAAGGGGAGGATGAGGAGGTCCTCCGCCTCCTCCTCCTCCTCCTCTTCCTCCTCCTCCTCCTCCACGTCCTTCCTCTCCTTCATTTTGGCTCAAGCCATTTTGTCTCAAGGGACACTCCTGGAGCAAACTATTTAGCTCCAGGAGCGCTTACACAGCTTACACAGCTTACACAGCCAGCTCACACAGCCAGCTTGCTCAGCCAGCTTACACCTACGAACAACTTTTGACAAGAGTCCGGTGGCATCCGTGCGCCAAGCGGAACGCTCAGGTGCAACACCCGAGCGCAAAGGGCGCGAAAAAGAACCCCGACGAACAGATGGCGGCCTTCGAAAACATCTCGAGCGACGATGACGAGACCGAGGAGACGACGATCGTCGACACTGGAGCACCAGAGTGGTTCCATATGTTCGAGAAGAGACAGGACAATATATTCGAGAAGCTCTCCAAGACATGACTAAACTCAGGGGATGATCCGTCATACGAGGAAGGACATGGAGGATATGGCGATTGACGTGACGAGCGTACAAGACAATATGGAGGATCTTGATGTGGAGGTGACGAGCCAGAGCGGACCTCGACGAACTGTACATGACGAACACGGAGATGAAGGAGAAGATCGAGACGATGGTCGGGGAGGGTATCGACAAAGCTCCGAAGGACACAGAGGGCCATGCACATTCTCACCACCAGCCACAAGATGAGCTGGACCTGCAAGTCATCGTGAGGGGCCTGACGGAGGAGGAAGAGGAGAACCACATCATCGAACATATCAGGCATGTCTTGCAAGAGCACGGGGTGAAGGATAGGATCACGAGCATTTCCACCTTCTTCGACCCAGCAAAAACCAGATATTATAGCAATTTGCAATCGATCCAGGTAAACGGGGCTTCCTAAAGAAGATGAAGGGAACATGAACTACTTGGAAGTGTGGGGAAACATGTGGTTCCCCAACAATAGTACGATCGAACACGGAGCCATCGACAAAACCTTGGGCCTGATCAAACATCACCTGATGGAGAAGGGTTTTGAAAAGACGTCGATCGGGATATTCTGGGACACAGGAATCATCAAAATCAAAGGTGTGAAGGTTGTTGAGGCGAAGGTGGACGGCAGCTTCGAAACGTACGCGGACGGAGACCAGGTCAAGCCGGACGTGGTGACGTTCATGGAGCAGTGGCGGAACAAACGCGACGCCATGTGACGTCTCAGCCAAATCCGAAGTCGATGTTCCTGTCCGAAGCCAAATCCCCAGACCCACCATGCTGCTGATCGACTTTTTAAATTGTTCTGGGACACCTGGAGCTTCTAAAATCAATTGACTTTTTCGACCGCCTGTCAGGACGCATTCGGGTCCTTAACACAAGAGTCTGATAACGTTTATTCGCAGGAAGGCGTTCCTCTCCGACCACAGCGTGGCCATGCTCATGAACGACAGCTCCGAAGATCATGGCCGGGCGAACCTTGCGCCGGCCAGCGGGCCAGCACCGACCAGCAGCGACCTCCACTGACAAACGCCGACCAGAGACCAACGGACCAGCCCGAATATCGACCACCAGACCGACCACCATTCTCCAGCAACGCCAACCAACAGCGACCACCACAGACTACCAGCAGCGACCTCCACAGACAACCAGCGCCTACCAGCGACCAGCCGACCACCCCAATCACCGACCACCACCAACGACGATCATACCAACCAGCATTGATCAGCAGCGACCTCGGCAGACAGCCGGCACCAACCAACGGCCAGCACACTAGCCCAACCAGCGACCGGCAATCCCGACCACGACCAACGCCGACCAACAAGACCTCCGCGGACCATCAGCAGCGACGTGCACGAACAGCCAGACCGACCGCCGACCAGCATCAACAACCAACCCAGACACCGACCTCCACATCCCACGCCCGGCCACCAAAACTGATCAACAACGACCTCCGCAGACCAACAACGCCGACCAGAGACAATTCGACCAACCCAAACACGGACCACTCGACCGACCACCGACAATTCTCATCAACCAGCAACGACTACCACTGACCACCAGCAGCGACCTCCATTGACCACCGGCGCCGACCAGTGACCAGCCGACCAGCCCAGCCACCGACCACCAGCTCCGACTACCAGACCGATCAAGACTGACCAACAGTGACTTCCAGAGACAACCAGTTCCGACCAGCGATCAACCAAACAACGCAACATCCCACCACCAACCTCCGCCGCCAGACCGACCTACGCCGACCAGCAGCGACCCCCGCTGGTCACCCACAGCGGCGTCCTGACCCATACAGACTGACCAGCACCGACCAGCAACGCCAACCACGCCAAACACCGACCCCCGCACACAACCACCAGCACCCACGGGAGGAGGAGGACGAGGAGAGTACAACATTGTAGAAGGCGACTTCCCTCTCGCATCGTGGTGATTTCTGCCATCGTTCCATGAACTTGGCGGACGCGTCGACGCAGACGACGACTCTCACACTTGCCTTGCCCAGCCCCTCCTTCTGACCCGCTCCTCCCAGAGCGAACGGACCAACGGCCTGCGCGAGGCACTTCGCAACGAGTCTGACGTCTTTGTTCCCGCAGCTCAAAGGCGTCGACACACGGGCAGTAAGACCGACTGGGAACTCCCGTCAACAGGCGCGCCTCGGACAACGATGCACCGTCCTCGATTTGTAGGCGCCCGTGGATATGGCGACAGAAATTTCACAAATCAGCGGTTGCGGCATTGGGCCGCAACCGAGAGGCTCGCGATCGCGAGCGCGTTCTGCCGCGTACCGCCAGATCAGCATGTCACTTGCGCCGCGACCATGGGAAGGCCGCGACAGCGCGATTATATATTGGCGGGTCGAAGCTGGGTCCTCTGTGCCTCGACGCCGAAGCTTCGAAAGTCGCTGATCTCAACTCGGACCGCGAAGCCGCCGCGCTCCGCATTCGCCCCCCCCCCCCCCCCCCCCCCCCCCGCGAGCAGCATCGAACGCCGGGCGCTCTTCGAGGAGCATTTGTTCAAGCGCCGCTTCCCGCGGCCAGTGCCGGGCGAACGTCGTTTTCGACGGGCGCCAGCGTTACTTGGGCCTCGACCTTCAGACCGGGGAGTTGCCGACAGACCCGCAGGTGCTGAGCGCCATCTTCGAGCAGAGCACGTGCGCCTTTGCAGCTAACGGCGCGGACGCCGAGGCGACGCCGTTGCGCGCGGGCGCAACCGCTGCCAGCGACCTCCAGCACCAACGTCGCGACGACATCATTGCAGACCTTGTCAAACGACGCCAGGGCGCGCCCGCCGCAGACGCCATCTCCCGACGAGCGATCAGCAAAAACACCCAGCATAACATTCGACGGCAAACGCGCAGCAACCGGAATGGGCCGTTTAGAGTGCATTCTGGGGCAGTTCAAGGGCCCGAAGCACATCAGCTCCGTCAAAACCCGGAGAGAGAAGACGCTCGTTCCTGACATGGCGGGGGGGGGCGGTGTCAAGCAGAGAACCAGACAAGGGATCGCGGACACATGCGCAGCTTTTACGCCGAATGGCGCGCCTCTTCCATTGCGGGGGATCGACCAGCAGACGCGACATGTGCACCGCAGCAGATCTCACCCTTCACAGAAGAAGAGCTCACATCAGCAATATTACAACTCAAGGGCGGCAGCGCGCGCGACGCGAACGGCATTCAGGTTGAAATTCTCCCGCAAACAGGCCGAGAACTTCAACGCCCTCTATTGCAATTGTACAACTCAGTCGTCAAGGTAGACGCTCCTGCGCCAGCCAGCCGGGGAAGACCGTAAGCATAGTAATTCCTAAGTCGGGAGACTTTGCACCTCCCCAGAGTTATCGCCCGATCTGCGCCGTGCCAATGCTATGCGAGCTCGTCGGCAGACAACTGCAAAACAGACTGCAACCGCCCTTAGACCGACCGCAACCTGACGACCAAGCTGGTATCCGACCTGGCCGGGGCACGCGTGATCATCTCTTCGCTTTTGACGCTCCACGAAAAAGAGCTGCTGAATGGAACCGGCATCTATTGATAGCCGCCATCGGTTTTTTTAATAATGTTCCCCTCGCCGCTGAACGCGACAGCTTGCGGGCGGCGCTGCGCCGCCAGGGCGCTCCGCCAGGGTGCGTGGACCGTCTCAGACGCCTGGGTCGCGACCAGACAGCCGCGGTGCGCACCGACGTCACCAGAAGACCTTTCGACCTCCGTCGCGGCGCAAGACAAGGAGACCCCCTGAGCTCATTTCCTGTCAACGCCCTGCTCCAACATATCCTAGCAGCGCTGGTCCCAGACTGGCAGAGAAAACGCCGGGGCGTTCAAATGGGCCACGCCGGCGATTCGACGCGCGCGAACCTCCCGTTCACAGACGACATAACTGACCAGCCAAACACTGCAACATTTGAAAAGACGGCTTTCCGACTTGATCACATCTGCCAAGCCACATGGGTTGGAGTTGCGCCCAACCAAAACCAAATTCATGACCAGCGAGCTTCGCAACCGCGACCGGGCGGCTGCAATGACAGGGGTGGACGTCGAAATCCTACCACGAACCAGCACCATCAAGTACTTGGGCCATGCGATCACCTTCCACGACGCCACTTCGACCGCAGTCAAGCGCCGCATTCCAGCTGCGTGGGCGTGTTTTAGCGGCCACCAACGAGAATTCACCAGCAAACACGACCCATTGAGACATCGATTGCGATTTACACGGGTACAGTTATCCCTACTATGACGTGCGGCGCAGACACCTGGACTCGGACAGAGCCCCTCAAGCAGCAGCTACGACGAACGCAACGACGCATGATCATAAATAATCATTGGGGCGCCGAGGAGGCGCACGGCTGCACCGACACCGCACCGCGACCCAGCAGCAGACCAAAACAACACCCACCACCGCAGTAAGGGATCCACCCGTCCACGCGACTCCAACGGTTCCAACGATTCCACCGTTTCCGACGTACGCAGCGACCTTCCCAACCCATTCAATTTGCAAGACGCAGGCAACGACGACGAGGACACGCAGTCTAGCAACAGGGGGGATGACGACCTGGAGTTGTGGTCCGACTTCATTCGCAGAAGCACACGGAGGGCGGAATCACTCATGATCATGCACGATATACCAGACGTATTGTATATACATCGTAGAATGGTATGGCGATGGGCGAATACGTTGTCTCACCAGCCCACGACGCGCTGGACCCGGAGGGTGCTCGAATGGAACCCGAATCTCAATGCGCGCCAGCGCGGGCAACGGCAGCATGGGGGACAGCCAAGGCGGTGGGACGACGATGCCCGCAGCTTCCTGCGCAGTGTGGACAGCGAGGCCGTAGAGGAAGAGAACAGGGCAGCCACACAACCGCGACAATACGAGCACAACAGCACGAACGACATACGACGGATCCGGGCCTCTTGCTGCACAGAGTGGTGGACATCCCGTGAGCCGGATACGTTTCACAAGCTTGAGTATTTTGGTGATCTTTTTTTGTCGAGGCCACGACCTCCACGCCATGCCCTAATGTGCACGGGCGGGCTCCCCAGAGGAGCGCGCGCGACTCCGGCGTTCGCTTCGCTTCGCTATGGTAGTGGTGGTGGTGGAAAATGTGCCCATCAGTAGCGGTACCTTTTTGGTTTCTTCATCGTTGCCGAAGATTGGGCCTAGCACGCCTCCAGGCACGCCTCTCCCAGATCCAGACCTCCTCGCGTCGTGCAACGGCCGCGACGGACGTTGTTTCTTGCGGGAGGGTCCCAGGAATGTGCACCACCACCACCTCCATTCCCCCTCCTAATCTTCCCCTCCCTCCTCCACCCTCCTCGTCTTCCCCTCCCTCCTCCACCCTCCTCACTTTCCCCTTCTCCTCCACCCTCCCTCCTCCTCCCTCCTCCACCCTCCTCATCGTCCCCTCCTCTTCCCTGGGGGAGGGAAGGGGTGAGAACGTTGTGGTGGCGTATGTTTTTGGACGCCGTGTTTTGGGAGGGGGGGGCAGTCTTCAGCCTCTGGCTTGACATCGCTCGGACGTGTGCCTTTTTTTCTTGGCCAGGGCCGTCAGCGAGCATTTTGGGGCCGTCTGGCGAAAACTACACGGCGAAACCGACGAATGCGCTGGGAATGGACGTCTGAGTGATGGCGACGGGGGCACTTAATGGGCCCCGGTTCGGCATGATACGCTCGTCCGCAGGAGTCGGAAATAAGGAAATTCCACCAACATAAAGTTTCGGAGGGCCGCCCGGTTTCTTCGGAGCGGCGCTGGACCCCCCTTCCTGGCGCGCGGAGCGCGCCAGGGGCGGCGCTGGAGGCGCCGCCAGGGGGCTCCTGCGCCCATCCAAGAAGCTCGCGCGGAGCTCCGAAAGCTTACTCTGAACCTCTTCTTAATCATCACAGGGGATGACAAACTTGAGAACGCGGCGCGGCCAACCCCCCGCGGCACTCCTGCAAGGAAGGGCGCACGTCCCACACTCCCCGCCACGCCCGCGGACGCGCCGCGGTCAACCGCCCTGGGCACGCGGCGAACAACCCCAACCCCAGCCCCCACGCCACCCCCACGGACACGCCACGGCCACGGCCATCCCCCCCGGCATTCCAAGGGGGGGGGGGGGGGGGCGATTATCGAAAGAGCCCGAATCGGTTTATGCGTTTTTTCTTCCTCTTTGGAAGGGGTCCAGACCTCTTGGGGGCCACGCTGCGAAGCAGACGTCGCGGCGTCGGCTCTCTCGGGGTCGGAGGCGCGCGCCGGGGGTGTCCAGCGCGACCGGGGCGGCGCTCTTCTAGACGGCGAGGGTTCTCCTCGCTTTCGGAGGGCCGGTGGTTCAAAGATGGGGTCCTGTCGGGGCTCAAGATCGGGGGCAACGGAAGGGGGCGAAATGCATAGGGGGATGCATCGACCCCCAATCGCCCATCATTGCCGATAAGGGTCTGATTAGCCCCACCCCGCCCAGCAACGTTCGGATTCGCTATCGCCGATCTATTGGCGATGTATCGCCGATTCCAGGTCGATGTTTCCCCCCTGTGCCATTCCCCCTCTATCGTTGTCGGGGGTGGACAGAACCCCCACTCTGGCACGTCGATTAGTGAATTGTCCGTTTTCGGTTCTCGAGATGGCGCCGCGGCCGTCGTTTTCCAGGCTTGCGCCCGCCAGGTTTGGGCCCGAGGTCGTTTTCACTAAACCACGTTTCACTCAAGGGGGTTCTGTCCATCCCCGACGTTGCCCCTCACAAGAGACGGGGGTACACTGACCCGGGCTTGGGTGCAGGATCCTGCAGGATCCTGCAGGATCTGGCAGGCTCTTGCAGGATCCTGCAATGCCCGACTGACCTGGGCTGGGATTGCCCCGGGTCAGTGGATCCCCGATTTTGAGGGATGTGGTCCTAAGCAAGGGCGCCCTCTAGGGCGCGAAGTTGTTCGCGCTTGCCGCTTCGTGGTTCGGCTCCGATCCATTCATCCTCCTCCTGTCCCCTGGTGGGCGGCGCGAGAGCGCGAAGTCCTTCGCGCAGCGCGAAGCGCGAAGTTAGGCGCCCTTGCTAGGTCACAGGAGCAAGTCGGAGGAGGGAGAGGTAATTACCCATACCGCTGATTACCCTTGCCTCGATTTCCCAGTTCAGGGCCTCCTGGGAGGCCCTCGTCGCCACCGCTGTATTCGCCTCGAAATCCTAGCCAAGACGCACCCGCGGGAGAGTTTCAGGGAGTAACAGTATTGGTCATTACCTTATGGTTTTCCCAGAGGGATGGGGTCCTGCGTCTTAGGAGCAAAATGTCATGATAATGATGCGTTCCAGGGAGTCCAACATTTCCAGAATTTCCAATATCTCCGAGCGGGCTGCAGAAGCGAGGGCCGCTAGATACTCTGCAAATCCTTGAACGTAACCCCCAGCCCCAGATAATCGATTCCCCCCCCCCACCTTTCGTACTGAGTGTTTATTATCCGCGGCCAATGCAGTTTTTGTCAGGGAAGAGAGGCGGTAAGGCCGAACTTGTTTCATCGCGGGGGAACGTCGCGAGTCGAAGTTGCTCTCTTCTTATGTTGAGTAGCAATGACTCCTAAGGATTCCGATCGATTTCCTCAATAATCCCATGGTTGTCTTAGGAGCTCCTATGAATTTCCTCTGGATTTCTATGGATGTCATAAGGAATCTCATGTATTCCCTAAGGGGCCATATGGATGCCATAAGGAATTCTGCAGTTGTCCTAACGAATCCGATGGACGTGCTATGGATTCCTAAGGATGGTGTCAATAATCTAATGATTTGATGTAGGGAACCACTAATCTCCTAAGGATTCCCATAGATATCCTAAGGAATCCGATCTACTTCCTAAGGATTCCCAATGGGATTTCTTCGGAATCCCATGGATTGTCTAAGGAAGTCGATGGGTTTAGTAACGACGATCATGGATGTCGTTAGGAATTCGATGGGCTTCCTAAGGATTCTTGTGGCTTTCTGAAGGCATCCTTTTGATTTCCCAAGGAATCCTCTTCCTCCTCCTCTTTGCGCGCCCAGCCCGAACTTCTTTATTTCCGTTTTTTAATCCCCGCCAATGCCGCCATTCATTCCTTCCTACACATGCGTTGTTGAAGATGATAAGACAACATTGAATTTCACAAAAAAACCTTGCGCCCAGAATCGCAGTTTTGTTGGAAAATTGGTCCTGGGATCCCTCCTCCTCCTCCTCATCCTTATCCTATGGATTTCCGTTGGAATTGTGCAGACTGGCGAAGGAATCCTCTGGATGTCCTAAGGAATTCCATGGATGTCCTACGGAATCCTACGGTTTTCTTAAGGGCGCATATGCATGTGCTCGGTAGTCGTATGGCTTCCCTACGGATTCCGATTGATTGTCTTAATTACAGAATCTGACGGCTTCTTTTAAGACATCGTATGGATGTCCTACGGATTCCTATGGATTTCCGAAGGAATCCTATGGATGTCCTAAGGAGTCCGATGGATTTCCATAGGATTCCCATGGATTTCCGAAGGACTCCTATGGATTTTTCATTATGCTCATGGACGTTGAGGATCATCTTGATCATCTTCATCATCATCGTCATCATCTTCATCATTATGCTGCGATCTCCGGGAAACAAGTTTGCTACCCCCCCTGGACCCCCGCTTTGATTATCTCCAGGGGTTTCTTATCGCGAGCACAGGATTATCCTGAGCCAATCCTTTCATGACACCATTCTCGCCCCACTCAGGTTAAGTCGGGCACTTTCCCTCTACAGGAGGAATAGTCAAACTTAGTCTAACAATAGTTTTGGGACGATTCTTCTATTATTTTTGTTGTTTCGATTAATTCCCCTTGTTCTTCCAAAATCCGCCTGTAAGAGGACATGTCCGACCTAACACGAAGGACAAGATGCCTCAAGCAATGCAGCTCCACCCTTGGATCGTAATCGTTTTCTGATTCATTGTTTTGCAGATCGGCGCGGGCCCTCGCCCCCACCCATGGAGTAGATCTTGGCTGCTTTTGGCGCCGGTCTCAAGCAGGTGGAGCAAGCACGGGGGCCCCGCCTCCCAACCCCGTGCTGGACACGCGAATCGTTGTTTCGCGCAACTGTGCACGTGTTTGAGGGGCGGCCCTCGGGAAAATACGAAGGGGGCTACAGATCGCCGGATGCGTTGCAAAAACATACCCCCTGGGGTAGCCAGTTGTTGTGGGATCCTCTGGAACTGCACACCCTGAATATTCCAATGGATTCCAAATGGCTTCTAATTGGGTCCGGATTCCCCCGTAGGATCCCCCCGGAAGATTCCCCCATAAGGGCTTCCCCATGGGATTCGTAACGGGATTCCCCACGCGATTTCCCCATAGGTTCACACATAGGATTCCCGCATAGGACTCACGCATAGGATTTCCCAGATTCCCCATACTCCCAATTCTGCTAAATCCAATTCCTTCTCATTCCTTTGTTTTTGAGATTCTTGTCTATTGCTAAGGCCTTACGGCCGGTGCCGCCGATCCTGGAGGTCTTGGCCCTCGACGGAGATTCGAGGGAGAGTCCCCAGGAGGGTGGTGTTCTGACTCGGGACCACCCCCGGGACCAACCCCCGGGAGCTCCCCTCCGGGACCCCCCCCCGGGACCCCCCCCCTTCGGGGGGAAGGGATCAAATGAAAGGGGCTTCCTTTCGACTCAATGACAACTTTGCTTAATTTCGCTGGGGATGGGCTGGTGTGTTTCGCTTTGGCTGGCGTGCTTGAGGACGAGGGCCCAAGGAAAGGTGTGGGAGCGGCGACGGACTCAGGGGAAGGGGACGTGCTGGCGGCGGCGACGCGACGGCGGCAGCGACGGCGATGGCGACGGAACAGCCCCTGTCACACGCCGACAGGGTCGGCGGATTTGTGTAAAGTCGTGTTGTTACTACTTTTCATTTTCTGATCTTGTGCGCACTTATAAAAATTGGAACAGTTTGAAAATTCGATTCTTGGGCACTGTTTCAATCAGTCGCGCTAAGCAGAGGTCCAGAGCCAGACCCCCCCCCTCCCCCCCCCTTTCCGCCCAATATCGAAACACCGAATCAGAAAACGTTCACACGTCCCTCCCTGCCGCCAGGCCCCCCCCCCTCAGAGGGCCCCACCTGTGCGCCGCCCTCTGAGAAGACCCCCGCCCCGGCAGGCCTCCCCGTGCGCGCCGCCAACCCACTGTTCCTCGGGGGCCCAACTGCCTGGCATCGCTCGGGCGTGTGCATGTCCTTCTCGGCGGGGATCACTGAGGAACATTTTGAATCGTCGTGCAAGAAATAATATGAAACCGAACAATGCACGGGGAATGGACGTTTTGAGGAGCATCTTGCATCCTCGAGCAAACAAACACGCACGAAAACGACGCATGCACGGGGTATGGACGGATGAGCGATGCCATGTTCCGTGGCTCAACTGCGGGGGCGCGGAGGGGCGCTTGGGCGCGGGCGGCGGTGGCGATCGGCGCCGCTCCTTTCGTCATCTGGCTGGGCATCGCTCGGACGTGTGCATTTCCTTTCGGCCTCCCAAATGGGGTCGGAGTAGATGGGGTCGGAAGATCGCGCCGCATCGCCGATGCATTTGCGATGCGGCTCGATGTGGAGCCCGATTTTCTCCACGCCGACGTCGCCGACGCGTCGCTGACGCATCGCCGACGTGTCGCCGACGTCGGCGATGCGGCGCTATCCCCCGACCCCATCTATTCGGACCCCTCCTAGGAGACCTCTAATTGAGGAGCATCCTGAATCATCCCACGGCCAAAAAAACACGCACGAGACCGAAGAGTGCACTGGGAAGGGGCGTCGGAGCGACGGCGAGCGAAGACCATCGATGAGCCTTGTGGGTCATCTTGCGAACAAGTACACGCGCGAAGCCGAAACATGCATGGGACATGGACGTCCGAGCGACGGCAAGCTGGGGGTCTCACGCCCTCCCAGTGACCATCCAGCACCGATCCGAGAAATCCGCGCGGGACTTCGAGAATTTTGTTCATTGCGGTTTTCTTTGTCTGCTAGCACTGAGGGTGAGGAAGGAGGTCGTCCCAGCGTGCCAACCCCCGCAGGTGGGGATGGGCGCTGCGGTGCTGCGAGCCCTCCTCCTCGCTCCCTGTCCGAGGCCGGAACTCCTGCTGCACATCCACCACCTGACCTCCTCGCGTCGGGAAAAAATATACGAGGGGAGGTTTTTGGTAATGTTTGGCCTCCGCGCGCCCTCCCCGCGTCGTGGAACAACACGATGAGAGGTTTTGGGTAATGTTTGGCTTCCGCGCGCTCCCACCAGCCCCGGGACGGTACAGTGGCGACCCATGGCCAAGAAATACCCTGCTTGCCTCCAGGGTGCTCTGGGTTTCTTGGGTTTCGATGGTTTTGCAATGGAGGGCGTGACGTTCCCACACCAAAAGTCGATGGACAGTCTTGGGGTCTTAGGGGTTTGATTTCTTGTGGAAGGTTTCTTGTGGTCGGGTCCCCACTGCCACAAAAAACGACCTGGGATGAAAACCAAAATTCGGGAACGGGTCAAGACCTCTTGGGAGACGCGCTGCAAGAAGACAACCACGTCGGATGCCTGGGAGTGTTCTCGGGTTCCCCAGGCGGTGGGCAGGAATAGACTCTGGCCTCGGACGCTCCTCTCTTCCAATTCTCCCTCCTGCCTCCTGTCCCGAGGCTCCTCCTGTCTCCTGGGGGGGTGTTCGGCCGGGAGGAGAGGCGGCAGGAGTTGAGGAAACCTGGAGGGGGGGATGGCCCGAGAAGAGAATTGGGGAGGGGGACGCTGAGGCTCCTCCTGCCTCCTCCTCCTCCACCTCCTCCTCCTCCTCCTCCTCCTCCACCTGGAGGGGGGGAGGACCCGATAAGAAAAGCGTTCAGGGGGGCGGCGGTTGGTGCGGCGCTTGCAGCGAAAGGTGTGCAAGCCGGGCACACACTGGCTGTGCAGCTTGCCTTGAGGCGAGCGTGCACGCGAATCGAGTCCTAGATTGGGGCACCGCTTCCTGAGGCCCGCATTTCGAGTCATACGACTCGCTAGACAGTATCTGTGGGCAGCGGCGGGAGCTGCGGGAGGAGGGAGGGGGAGGTATCGAGGGAGAGGGAAAGGATGGAGAGGGGATGAGGAGTAGGGGAAGGGGGGAAGCGTAACATGGCTAGGAGGAGGAGGCCGATGAAGAGGAGGAGGAGGAGGAGGAGCAGGATGAGTAGGGAGGGAGGGAGGGGTTGGGGTGAAGGAGAGGAGGAGGAGGAGGAGGAGCATGATCATGAGCATGAGGGATGATGATGTTTGTTGATGATGATGCTGGTGCTGATGCTGATGACAATGATGATGATTTTGCTGATGCTGATGCTGATGCTGATGATGAGTTGGAGGAGGACGAGGAGGAGGATTCGAGGAAGAAGAGGCGAATGGGGGCGGAGGAGTTCTATGAACAGACCTGCCATTAGTACCGCTCATCGCTGTGTTTGGTTGTTGCTACTGATGATGTTAGTGATGATGACGACGATGATGCTGATGATGATGATAATCAGGATGAGGATTGTGACGATAGTGGCGATGGTGCTGATGGTGGTGATTGTGATGTTGATGTTGCCGATGATGCTGATGATCACTATGTTGCTGATGATGGGGACGATAAGGATGATGCGTTTGAAGATGTTGGCAATGATGCTGATGCTAATGCTGCAGATGGCAATGCTGATGCTGCTGGTGATGATGATACTGGTGATCATGTGGATGATGAGTAGCATGATACCTACTATGGTGATGACGATGCTGCTGATGATGATGCAGATGATGGTAGCGATGCTTATGCTGACGATGATACTGCTAATGAGGACGCCGATGCTAATGATGACGATGTTGATGACACTGCTGCGGGTGATGACACTATTGACGATGCTAGTCAATCGGTGATGATGGTGGTGTTGCTGATGATGCTGATTATTCTGATGCTGACGGTGGCTACCATGATGATGTTGATGGTGGTAATGACGATGATGACCGTGATGCAGCTGATGTGGACGCGTCTGCTGGTGATGACAATGAGGCCATTGGCAGTGATGCTGATGATGGCTATGACGACGATTATGCTGATGATGGTGACCGTGATGATGACGGTGATGCTATGATAATGATAATGCTGATGCTGATGCCGATGCTGATGAGTATGATGCTGTTGATGATGAGGATCATGATAACGAGGATGATGAGGATGACGACGACGATTAGGATGTTGATGATGCGGGTGCTGATGCTGATGCTGCTGATGATGATGATGATGATGATGGGTATACTGATGACGATGAATATTGTGCTGCTGATGATGGTGCTGTTGCTGATTATGCTGATGCTGCTGATCATGCTGATGACGATGGTGCTGATGATGAGGATGATTCCGACGATCATGACGTTGGCGATGTGTTTTTTGTTGCTGGCGAGGGTACTACTGAGGACGACGATGATGATGAACATGCTGATTTTGTTGATGGCGGTGATGGTGGTGTTGCTGATGCTGATGCATATTCTTAGTATAATGATGATAGTTACGACCATGCTGCTGAGGATGATGATGCTGATGCTGATGCTGATGTTGGTGATGATGATAATGCTGATGCTGGTGCGGATTCTGATGCTGATGCTGATTATGTTGATGATGCTGCTGCTGATGATGCTGATGATGGTGATGGTGATGGTGCTGATGGCTCTTGCTGCGGATGATGATAGTGATGATGACGACGATGCTGATAATGGTGATGATGCTGATCGTGATGACGATGACGACGAGGCTGATGATGATTCTGGCAATGCTGATGCTGATGCTGATGCTGATGATGATGATAAAAATGATGATTAAGGATGGAGATGAGAGTGACGATGATGACGCTGATGATTGATGATCATGATCATGACAATGAGGAGGATGAGGAGGTTGATGATGGTGATGATGATGAGGAGGAGGACGATGGTAATGATGATGACGCTGATGCTGATGATGATGATGCTCAGAATGCTGACGATGATGAAACCGCTGCTGATGATGCTTATGATGACCACGATGAGGATGGTGATGACAACGGTGATGGTGCTGGTGTTGATGATTGTAATGTTGATGTCGATGAGTATGCTGGTGATGATGATGGTTTGACGAGGATGGTGATGCTGATGATGATGTTGTCGATGATGACGCCGCTGATGATGATGATGATTTTGATGATGATGATGATGATGATGATGATGTTACTGATGATGATGATGATGATGATGATGATGATGATGATGCTGATGATGATGATGATGATGTTGATGTTGATGATCATGATGATGATGATGATGCTGATGATGAGGATGATGATGATGATGATGATGATGATGATGATGATTCTGATGCTGATGGGTACGATGATTATGATGAATGTGGTTCGAGCATGCTGCTGCTGCTGATTTCGCAGCTGATAACGGCATCGCGGATATGTAATGCATGTGCTAGGTGAGGTGGGATGTGATTGCAAACGGGTGGGGAGGCACGATGTGGATGAGGATGCGGGGGAGGAGGCGGAGGACGCGATGCAGGATGCGGGCGTGGAGCAGGATCAGGATCACGAGTGGCTGCTGATAAGCTCTGTGATGATACCGATGAGGATGCTGGGAATTTGGATGGGAGGGGAAACGCGGGAGTGAGGAGGTGGAGTGTCGTGGGCGGAGAACAAGGAGGCGAATGAGGGTGAGGAGAGCGGGGCAATTGTGGGGGAGGGGCGGCGACAGATGGCGATTTTGATTATGCTGACGGTGATGCTGTTTCTGATGATGCTAGTCATGATGACGATGACAATGGTGATGGCGATGACAATGATGACGACGATGACGATGGCGGTGATGATGATGTTGACGATGCTGATGGTTTTCATTTTGATGATGTCGACCATGATGATGATGCTGAGGCTGACGATGATGATGCTGACGATGGTGATGACTTGGATGATGCAGATGATGTTGATGATGCTGTTGATAACGATGATGCTGATGATGATGATGCTTCTGGAGCGGATGCTGATGCTGTTGCTGCTTCTGGTGGTCATGGTGCTGATCATGTTGATGCTGATGCTGATGAGGACGAGGATGCGAGTGACGATGCTGATGACGACGACGATGATGATGATGTGGATGCTGCCGATGATAATACTGATGCTGATGACGATGCTGATGATGATGATGATAATGATGACGCTGCTGATGCTGATGCTGGTGTTGATGCTGCTAATGATGATGATCATGATGATGATGGCGCTAGTGTTGATGACGATGCTGACGAATATGCTGACGATGGTAAGCACGATGCACATGACGATGCATATGACTATGATGAAGAGGGCGATGATGATGCTGATGATGATGACGATGATGAACACGGTGCTGCTGATGATGATCACGATGCTGAATTTGATGATGATGATGCCGATTGTGATGGTGCTGATGATCATGCTGATAATGATGATGGTGATGCTGTTGTTGATGATGATACTGCTGCTGATGATGATGGATGGGCATGATGATGCTGACGACGATGATGCTGATGCCAATGCTGATGATGGTGGTGATGCTGATGATGGTGATGCTTACGATGATGATGATTATGCTGTTGCTGATGCTGATGCGGATGATGCTGATGATGGTTACGACGACGACGGCAACAAGGTTGTTGATGATGATGACGATGTTGATAATGATGATGCTGACGATGCTGATGATGATTCTGAAGTCGACTATGATGGTGAAGATGCTGCGGATGCTGATGCTGATTCCTTTTGATGAGGATGGTGACGATGGCGATAATGTTGATGGTGAGGATCATTGTGATGATATTTGTGGTTTCTGTTTTTGATGGGGAGGCTGATGATGTGGATGCTGCTGCTGATGATGATGACGAATCTGATGCGTGCGTTGCCCCTGTTAACGCTAAGTATATTGATGCTGATGCATGCTGATGACGATGAGGATGCCGATTTGGCTGATGTCGATGATGCTGATGATGACGATGATGATGACGATGATGTTGATTATGATCATGATGATGTTGATGGTGGTGGTGGTGGCGGTGGTGATGATGATGATGATGATGATGGTGCTGAGCTTGCTGCTGATGATGGTGAGGATTACGATTCTGATGATGCTGTTTTATGATGTTGTTGATGATGCTTATGATGATGAGGATCATGATTCATATTCTGATGTTGATGACCGGGGCAGTGTTACACAGAAGGTCTGACGACGCCTGAACGGAAGTGAGGAGAGGAGGAGGACCCGACGACCGCCCACCCCGATACCTCTCCCTCCCGTCCGCCACGGTTTGCCATCACACAAACGTGTTTGGGCCCCGACCAGGGCTTGGCTGACCATCTTGGTACATGCGTCACTCGAGGTAACCTGAAACCCGTCCCGTGGCCATGTGCTTGGACCACAGCCGACGGAGGTACCCTCTTTCGTGCGGCCGAGCGCAGATGGCGACAGGGCAGGCCGCCGCGGCGGCATGGTACCCCCCAGCATGCACTCATGCTAGCACGGATCGCTTTTCTTTCTGGTACGGCGCGGCATGTGCCCAGCACGAAGTTTACCCAGCGGACAAGCCGAAGGAGGGTCGGCCTCAGAATCCGGATCGAGGCAGCAGCTGCGCGGACAGGTGCGGCAGTGCAGCCGAAGCCCGACCTGTGGCATCAGAGAGCGGCGGACGGGGGCCACGCGCCCTGTCAAGGGGCGTCCGTGCAAGCGGCGGACAGTCCGGCGCCGCCGTCGTCGTCGTCGTCGTGGTCGTGGTGGTCGTGGTGGTCGTGGTGGTCGTGGTCACCCCAGTCTCTTGCGTCTATGCCGGCTCCACTCTTTCCTCATGAGTCTTGCTTCGGTCTCCAACCCGCCCATCGCCAGGTCGCACTCTCGCAGGATCGTCGAGCGCGTTGCACACGAACCCACGAAACGCAGTGTGACAAGCTGGCTGGTACGGCGCACCTGAATACCGAGGTAGTGCAGCGCACCACCACGAGAGGCATGTACACCAGCACATGGCCATGTCCCCGATCAGGTGCCGGACGGCGCAGGCCATCAGGAACACCCTGAGCACCACGACGAGGCCCATGGCGAGGTCCAGGATGTATCGACACTCCCACACCGCGGCGTAGAGGGCAAATCGAACCGCGCGAACAGTTTGCCGAAGCGGCGCCCCTTTCACCTAGCCGAAAAAGATGCCGTCGCGAGCCGCGCCAAAGACCATGCCCACGGCGCTCACGATGCGGAGAAGGCCTGACAGAAGATGACCAGCGACCGCCGTTGTCGGCTCGATGGCCCAGTCCACGGCCTTATTGGCGTGCGGTGCGGAATTCAGGGCACCTCCTTCGCCAGCTTCAGGTTGCCGACGCGGCCTTCCGGAGACAGGCGCTCCCGCCACCACCGTGGTTGAATTAACGCTTTCTCGACCCAGATCGTGGCAGCGCTCAACCGCGGCCTCCCGCACAACCAGGGCGACTTGCTTCTCATCGAACGCGGCGGGAAGGCTGGTGAGCTGCATGGCCGGCGGTGCCGCGGGCGCTGCTTGGCGGGCGGGCGCATCGCCGTGCACCGTTCTGGTTGACCCAAAAGGGGGTCCAGCAAAAGGAGGTGGTGCAGCAGATTTGGTGCAATAGATTTGTGGGGTTGTAAAAATTGGGGGTGTGCAGTACAATCCGGCACGCAGATCTATTGCTGCATTTTTGCGTGCAGGACATTAGTTGCAATACAATGCAATGCAGTTCTTTGTCGCAGTACGTGTGCAATACAATCGCCCCAAACCTATTGCAAAACCGTGCCCTCCACCTTCTCAGAGCAGAGGAGGTCGCACACAGCAGGTTGCCATGCAGCATCCGACTCGCACGGCCGCCAGCGGGCGACGGTGCGCTGGGGGCGGCAACAGCGAGCGTGGCGGAAGGGCTGGCGACCGTCCGAAAGGCTTGAGCCGAAGTGGCCGCAAATGATGATGATGATGATGATGATGATGATGATGATGATGATGATGATGATGATGATGATGATGATGATACTACTGATGATGATGATGCTGATGATGATGATGACGATGATGATGATGATGTTGATGATGATGATGGTAATGGTGCTGACGATGATGATGACGATGGTGGTGATTCGTGGTGATGAAGATGACGGTGGTGGTAGTGATGATGATGGTGATGGTGATGGTGATGGTGATGGTGATGATGAGGATGAGGAAGGTGATGGTGATGACGATGATGATGACGATGACAATGATGATGATGCTGATGATGATGACGAGTATGATGGTGTTGATGATGATGACGATGATGATGATGATGATGCTGGTGATGATGGTGATGAGGCTTCTGATGATGATGATGATGCTTCTGATGATGATGGTGATAATGCTGGTGATGAGAATGAGTTTGGTGATGTTGACGATGACGATGGCGATGATGCTGATGCTGGTGATGATGTCGATGATGATGGTGGTGCTGGTAATGATGATTATGATGACTATGGTGATGATGATAGTGATGATGAGGATGATGATGATGACGATGACGATGACGAGTATGATGATGTCGATGATTATGATGCTGCTGGTGACGACGATGATGATGATGATGATGATGCTGATGTAGGTGGTGGTGGTGGTCATGATTCTGATGGCGATGGTGATGGTAATGGTGCTGACGATGATGGTGGTGATGATGGTGATGGTGGTAGTGGTGGTGATGATGACGATGACGACGATGATGATGACGATGATGACGATGATGATGAATAGGATGATGACAATGATGATGATGATGATGATGATGATGATGATGATGATGATGATAATGATAATGATGATGATGATGATGTTTATGATGATGATGATTATGATGATGATGATGATGATGATGATGATGATGATGATGCTGATGATGATAATCATGGTTGATGGTGGTGGTGGTCATGGTGATGGTGATACTGGGCTTGATGCAATTCGAGGCAGATGATGACACTGACGAGAACCATTTTGATTCTGATTTGGATGGTGATGTTCATGGTGATGACGGTGACAATGCTGCTGAAGATGATGACGATTGTCGATACCGAGAATGATGATGCTGGTGATGAGGTTGCTGACGATGATTGCGACGATTACGATGATGCTGCGGCGAAGGATGATGACTGATGATGGTGCTGCTGCTCACGATGAGGATGCTGATTCGGATAGTGTTCGTGTTGATGGTGATCAATATTATGATGGGGTGACCATGGGGAGCATGATGTAGCTGACAGTTATCAGCGGCTGGAGGAGGGGGGGAGTCCGTAGGGACGTATATAGTAGTATGTGCCGCGGCGATAAAAAAAGGCCACGAGGTGGTCTGCACACCTCCACTGAGCTGGCCGATTTGCCCTGCGCCGCTCTCTCGTCATTCCCCCCGGGCCTCCCAGGGCAGGGTGGGGCGCGTGGGCAGAGCGAGGAGGGGAGGGAGAACGAAGCGGAGAGGGAGGACGAAGATGAAGAGGCGGAGGCGGTGGGCAGGGGGCCGCGATATAGAGGAGGCTGAGCAGGAGGGTGAAAATGAGGAGGAGGGTGGAAATGAGGAGGCACGGGAGGGCAGAGGCCCCCGTCCCAGCCACCCCCCCCCTCGCGTGCACCCTCGTCGTCCTCGGACGGGCGGCGCTCTCTCAGGGACTGCCGAGAGGCTCGGCTTGCCACGCGAAGGCCGGTTCTTCCGCCGCCGTGCCGCCATGCCCCCCCCGGTCTTTCCCCCCTCACAGGGGGAGGGGGAGGAGGAGGAGGAGGAGGAGGAGGAGGAGGAGGAGGAGGAGGAGGAGTCAGGGGCTTGGGGCGACCGCCGCCCACGGGAACCACCAGAGCCTGCAGCCATGGGCGGCTGGTGGGCATACCAGACGCAGATCGCACCGCCCAAGAAGAGGCAGTACGTCGTCTGCAGTGCATGCAAGGAATGGCGATACCTCAACAAAGCTAAGAAGAAGGTCTACTGCCTCTGCGGGAAGCCGTTCGACATCCCAGGTGGACACATCCACACAGGGCAGGGTGACGACAAGGGCAAGGGCAAGGACAAGGAGGGCGGCCTCAGGGACATCAAGGAGATCCTCGCAGCCCTCCTCAGCACGCTCACCACGGAGCAGAGGGACGCCCTCGGAGATAGGGTACAGAACCTCGAAGGAATCTCCGCGCCCGAGCAGAAGAACCCAGCTATCTCAGCCACACAGGCGCTCCAGAAGGTGCGCCAACTCGAGAAGAAGCAGCTAGACCTCTCCACCACGGTCGACCGCCTTGCCGCTGAGCTCAGGGCGGCGCAAGGCGAACTGAAGGACACCACCGCCGAGCTCAGAGGGGCCCGCGACACCTTCGAGAAGGCCAGTGTGGAGGCAACCGCGAAGTGGGCCAGCGGCGGGCACGACCCCGCCAAGGGCGACGATCACCAGGACATGGACGAGGATGAGGATGAGGAGATCGAGATCCCAACCATGCCAGTGATCCCCGACGGTCTCAAGAAGCACATGCAGGACATGAAAGGCGACCACGGAGACCAGGCCAAGGCATTCATCGAGCAGCTCACGGCCGCCTCGGCCAAGCTGCCCCCAGCCAAGACCAAGATCAAGAAGGCGAGGGCCAAGCAGAGCACCAGCGTCGACCATCGCGGCCGCCAAGCAGCAGCCCCAGGAGCAGCTCGGCCAGGGCCTGGCGGCGACCGTAGGAGCCGCAGTTGTCCCAGGGAGAGGGGGGGGGCTCGCGAAAGCTGAGCAGGCCACGCGGCCACCTCAGCGAGCTCCCCCCGAGCTCATGACAGAGTTTCACATCTACCACGCCAATATCACTAAGTGTAATGATAAAGCCAAGAAGTATTTATAGTCTTCTGATTTTGGGCTTCCTCAGGTCATCATGTTAGGGGAGACATCTGACTTCAGGGAAGCTGGGAGAAGCACGTAAATACATGGGGAAATTTTGCTACAAGAGTTATCAGTGTCCAGCCACATCCACGCCAGCAGGTGGAGAGACAGGCGGGGTCGGGATTTTCGTCACCCGACAGTTTCACTCTCACGCGCGGGTCATGATGGGGAAGGGTAACAAGAGGCCGCTGGTGGGGGGCACCAGCTGGACCGCTTGTATGATCCGCACGAAGGCCCGCAACATAGTTTTGCTCACCGTCTACCTCCAGTCGGGGGTCGGCTACAACAGTTTCAATATCAAGGTAGTGAAGGAGATTTCCGTTTTCCTCACCTCCCTGGACCTCCCGTACATCATCTCGGGAGATTTCAACATGGTCCCCCAGGAGCTCCTGGCAGGCCACCCCTGGGTCCAGAAAATCTCAGGTGTCATCAAAACCGCGAACATCGAGACCTCGTGTCGCAATGGTCGTCTCATCGACTACTTCATCATCCACAGCTCGATCTCTGACTACTTGTCTATCGAGACCGATTTAACCAGCCCATGGAAGCCACGCATCGGACTCAGAGCAGTTTTCCGAGTGGAGGCACTCCATCGCCAGGGATGGTTCCCTAGGCAGGCTGCTTCCGTCCAATCATCAGCAGCCCCAGCCAGTCCGTGGGCACAGTATTGGCACCAGGCGCAGCTAGACCAGCACGAGACGCCGCAGGTGCAGTTCCCCATCGCAGAAGAGCTCGCCAGCCAAACCCTCACCCACCAGTACGGCCTCCTCAGTCGGGCTCTCGAGGGTTGGTGTATCGGGACCCCAGCAGGCACCCAAGAAGGATACAGTCGAGGGGACGGCTTCGAGGTCATTTGGAGAGACATCCTCCCCCCCACTCCGTTCCAGCATCGGCTTCATTATGAAAGTCATCAGTGGGGGGTGGTCCAGCAGCGGGCCCAAGAACGGGATCATCTACTCCAACACCATCCGGCCTCCAGAGAGCTCTTGAAGATCCAGGGGTACCTCACCTCCACCCTCCAGGCGAACCCAGTGTGGCCACCAGATCTTCTGCCAGCCTCGCAGAACCTGGTACAGTCATATCTCGCAGGCACAAGCGCTACGACCTCGTGGCCAGATGCACGTTTTCAGCTCGAGCTGATCGTTCAGCACTTTGATAAGGAAGCCTTGATGCAGAAGGAGACTGCATTCAAGACCTGGCTCCACGACTCTCTCGCCCACGGGGGCGGCGGCGCACGCCGCATTACAAAGGTCCCTGGGCCCACTCCAGAAGAGGACAATGACGTTTTCAGCTCGGTCGACGGGGAGATTATCACAGACCCCCTGAAGGTCCTGAACCACAAAAGCGAGTATTGGTTGCAGTACTGGGACCCAGATGAGATCCTCCCCGACAAGCCCCCCGAGGCCCCGTGGCTCCAAGACCTACGCCAGCAAGCCAAGGACTCTTGGGACCCCTCTCACAGCTGGAGCCCAGAACAAGTTCAGAAGGCCCTCAGAAGTTTCTCGAGCAACTCGGCACCAGGAGCGGACCAGTGGCGAGTAGCAGATTTCCGTCGGCTCCCTCCTGAAGGATTGGAGATCCTCACCGACATTCTCAATGATACGTGTAGGCTGCAGCAGTTTCCAGCCCAGTGCCTAATCAATTTGGTTGCCCTGAAACCCAAGACAGAGGTCAGCGACCGCCCTATTACCTTGACGAACGCCCCGTACCGTGTCACCATGCGCCTATTCAAGGGCCAGATCTCCTCCTGGGAAGAGGCGCGGGCAGGATTCTGGGACGCAGCCATCAAAGGCAGTGATTGTTTAAGGGCAGCCCTCATCAGCGAGCTTTTTGCAGAGATCAGCAGCTCTCTCAAGTGCTCCATCATCGAGGGCGTTTTAGACCTCGAAAAGTTTTTCGACACGATCCGCCAGCACAAGCTGGCCGAGAAGGCCATCGCCCTAGGCTGCCCAGTGGTCCCACTGGCACTGGGCATGATGGTCCACACCTGTACCAGAGTCCTCACGACACCGATTGGAGTCAGCGAGCCCCTCATCCCGATGGCCTCAATCCTCCAAGGGTGCGGACAAAGCGTTTCCTGGACTAGGGCCCTCCTGTGCGACGTCCTCGAGAGAGCCCATTACCAGATCCCAAGGCCCACGATCCGAACTTGGGTGGACGACATCAGGGTCCGTCTCGTGGGGGGCCCAGAGGCCCTGAAAGAAGCCTTTCCAGAGCTCATCATACAGTTATGTGGAGGACTCGCTGACCTAGGATGCCGTCTCTCTGGTAAATCTGTGGTCCTGGCCAGCTCCAACGACATCCGCACCGCGGTCGTCGACAAACTCAACCAAGCAGGGGTCCAGATCAGACCCGTCCAGCACGCTCGGGACCTGGGGGTCGACACTACGATCGGGAAGAAAAGGGTCCTGGGAGTCCGCCGAACCCGTCGTCGTCTCGGAGTGCAGAGACACAGGAACATCAAGAAGCTGGCCAAGACTACAATCAAGGCGCGATCACTTTTCCGCACAGGCGCTCTACCGCAGCTGAAGTGGGGCATGGAGGGGCACGGATCAGCACCGACTGAAGTCCAGTATTTCCGCCGACTGGCGGGAGCGGCACATGGAGTTTCCAAAGCAGGGGCCTGCCTTACCACCGGCCTCCGTACCCGTCCAGGACACCCATCCAACATGGATCCAGGGATCTACCTTCGGGTCCAGTTGTTCACGATGTGGTTTCGGGTTATCAATACCGAACTCAGCATCCTCGGAGGCATCCAGAAGGCTTGGGAGACTCTGAGGGAGAAGCTCAAGAGACCTTCAAGGTGGCTCATGGTCAGGTCCCACATGTCCGCGATCATTGCCACCCTGTACGACCTAGGCTGGACCCCTACCTCGGCATGGCTCTGGAGGGACCCCGAGGGCCTCGATTTCCCCGTCAAGCCGCTGAGCTGGGACCGCCAGAAGGTTTTCATGTTTCACTTGGAGTTCCTCTTGAACATGCATGTGTGGAAAGCTACCTACCCTCTCAGCCATAACTCTGGAGGCCTCCAGGAGGGGGGGGACGTGTACTCCCTGCGGCTCTACCCTGCCAGAAAGCGGGCCGCCATCAAGAAACGGGAGAAGCAGCTTATCGAGCACCCCCTCCCCCGAGCCCAACAAGTCCAGGCCCAGGAGGAACTCCAGCGAGAAGCAACTTTCCCAGCAGCTTTAGAGGCCGTTTCATGCTCGAGGTGCTGGAGCGCCCACCGCAGGTTTGAGAGCGGCCAGCAGGATGACGCAGACTGTCCTCTCTGTGGGCAAGAACACGGAGATGATTTACACAAATTTTGGACGTGTCCTGAATTGGGAAGCCTCAACATCCCCGCCATCAATCGGACCCAGGGCCCCATAGATCGGGCAGTGGCAGAGTCCCCAACGGAACCCAGTCTCTGGCTCCGAGGAATCATCCCCGCCACGATCATTCGCCAAGTCCATGGACACATTCTGGGGCTAGATCAGCATGCATGCAGTCTATCAGTATTTGAGCAGCATGCAGTCTATCAGTTCGATGGCTGGCAAGTGGCAGCCACAGACGGCAGCGGGGGGCCTCATGCGCAGGACCCGCGCGTCAGAGTCTGTGGCTGGAGCGCATCCCTGTGGGCGCACGACCTCAACTGGAAAGGGACCATCCAGGGAGGCATCATCGGCCCGCAGACGGCACCGCTGGCAGGGCTCGAGGCAGTCATTGCGCTGCTGGAGTCCACCCGCGGCCGCCTCATTATCGTGATTGACTGTGCCTATGTGATTAAGGGCTTCAACAGAGGCCCCCGCTTTCGGCACCCCAAGGACCAGTACACGTGGCAGAAGTTCTGGACCCAGGCCAGAAACCGACGGGACAACGCGATCTTCTACAAAGTAAAAAGCCACCCCACGGAGGAAGAAGCCGCTCGAGAGCCCCCATGGGCCCTAGACCTCAATGGCCACGCCGACATTCTCGCTGCGGAAGCAGCACAGTGGCGTCAAGTCCCAGGGCCCCTCGTTCGACACCTCCAAGGCACCAACATTCACGCCGATCTCATCAGGGACAGATTGGCAGCAGTTCGGACTCACTACTGGAGTCACGAAGACTCACTGGGCCTCGAGGGGGATGAGGATGTCAAGGGGAACCGTCGGAAAGCGAAGGTGGAGCGCAGTGTAGCAGCCTTGCAGGTCGAGCTGTCTAGGACGCCCCACTCCCTCTCCGCTGCCCCTGTCCCTCCTCATTTCCAGATTTCTTGTCTCGCGTGCGGCAAGCAAGGTAGTGTCATCAAGGGAACACCCAGGTGGCTCAAGGCCCCCTGCGCCCCCCCAGGGCCGCAAAATCGGTTTCATCCTTCCCACGGGCCGTTCATCAAGAAGTTGAATGGTGTCCTTTGGTGCTCCCGATGTGGAGCCTGGGCGATCCGTGCAGCCAAGAAATTCAGGGAGCAGTGTGCACCACCAACAGAGGGTGGCATCAAGGCGCTCCAGAAGCTTACCCAAGGTAAGCAACCGCCAGGCCTCAAAGCCTGGCCCGATGGACCCACATGAGGTCCACTCAGGCTGCTCCCACGCGGGGAGACCAGGACAGCTGCGGAGGCGCGAGCGCGGAGGAGGAGGAGGAGGAGGAGGAGGAGGAGGAGGAGGAGGAGGGGGAGGGGGAGGGGGAGGTTCAGGTCGGTTCGGGGAGCGTCTTTTAGTGTGCTTCGTGTCTGTCGGATGATGTTGTGCACCCTGGAACGGGTACCCCTGGAGGTCCTTGCTCGGTCTGGGCGGTGGAGTGTCTCGAGGTTCCTGAGGGATGCTCTTCTGGCCCAGGTCCGACTGCATCCCGAGGTGCTTTCGTCATCGTCGCCACCCTCTTCCCCTCCCTCCTGGTGCCCCTGCAATTGCGCGACGTCCCTGCGCTCCAGCTGGGTCGCCAATGCAGGGTCAAGATGACTGGCCACGAGAGCAAGATCGTAGTGCACCATGTGTTGCTCACGAAGTGCGACCTAGCAGTGACAACAGCGTAACCGTGCTGACCGTGCTGGAGCTGACGCGTCGTCTTCAGGATTATGTTGTCGTTGATCATGGGCATCAGTCTTCGGCGGGAGAGTCGCACATCAGTCTTACCTTCAAGTGGCGTACCTGGTGACGGAGGCCTGGCAGGTGACGACGGTTCCCCTCCTGGTGGTGATGATGGTGAGAACGGCCCCGCTGACGAGGGTGATGGACCTCAGGACGGACAACGGGGAGCTCGGCGTGGTCCTCGTCGCCCTGCTGATCCCAGAGGTGCTGCTCCCTGGCGCAGTGGCGAGGGTGACCCCTGGAGTGCTGGCATGGCTTCGTGGCCGAAGAAGCCGCGCCACCACAGACTTTGGACGTTGATAGTTGCGCGTCTCCTATTGGATTTCCTCCCGTTCTGCCGGTGGTTCCGCCGTTCCCTTCCAACAAGGCAGCTCCTGTATTTCAGCCTCCTGGCGGCGATCCTCACGTACACAATGCGGGTGACAGTGGCTTTCGGAACGACGCTGCAGATGGTGCTCTACTTTATGCTGAATCGGGAGGCGGTGAAGGTTGCGGCGTCCCTGCTCCTCGTTCTGAGGCTGCTCTTCCTGTTCCTGGTGAGGCCAACGTGAGTCCACGTTTGGCTTGTACGACTGCGACTATTTCTGACGATGGTGGCCAAGGCGGCGTTCGCCGCGCCCTCGCGGAGCTGGTGGCTACAGTTTCTCAAGTGGTGCCTGGAGCTGTCCGTCCTCTATGATATATGTGAGCCTGCCGGCTCTCGTCCGAACGCGGTCATTCCTCGAGGTGTGCGTCTGGTATTTGTCCTCCGGCAGTGGTGCGGGAGATGGTCTGGCCTCAGGAGTTTTCTTTCGAGTGTCCCATCGACGACGTGGGCGTGTCGATTGCAAGTCTGTGTGCGCATCATCGCTGGCCTTTCTCATTGTTCATTGGACGATCGGGCGTTGTTCTTGAGGGCGAGCTCATCGGCCGCACGGGGAAGATTGAAGCTGTAGTCGAGTCCAGCCTACGCATTGTGATTTATCCTACTTTTGATGAGGTCGCTGTGGTGCCAGCTTGCGAGCTACGTCATATGGCACTCCTCAATGGGATGCGATGCTCACAGAGATGGCGGTGATGGCTGAACTTGGCTGGTGCGGGTATCGGGGGCTTCTTCCTGCCCTTCGTGCTCCTGGTCCCAGATGTGTCTTGGAAGTGGCTTACCCCGGCCTGTTCGTCGCGTTCCGCGTCCCCTTCTACGGGATGGAGACTGAGAGCTCGGGCCCGTTCTTCTCGTGTCGTTCTGGCTCTTTTCGTCTTGCCTCCTCGTCCTGTCGCGTCCCCTCTTGTTTCCTGTCCTCTCGCGTTGTCGTCTCTGCGCTTTGGGGTTGTCGTTGCTTGCCCATCGCCCTCGTCTTCCTTCTCTTCTCCCTCGTCCCCTCGTCGTCCGCTTCGGGGGGCTCCGCGTCGGACCGCCCGCGCAGCCTTCGGAGGGCGCCCGCGCGACGCCCGCGGCGCACCTGGGAGCCCTGGGCGAACAAAAAAACTCCTCCCCCTCCTCCTTTTTTTCTTCCTCCTTCTTTCCCTCCGCCTCCTTCGCCTCCTCCTCCTCCTCCTCCGCCTCCTCCGCCTCCTTCTCCCCTTCGCCTTCTCCTCCTCCTCCTCCTCTTCCTCCTCCGCCTCCTCCGCCTCCCCCTCCTCTTCCTCCTCCTCCGCCTCTTCCTCCTTCTCCTCCTAGGCCATCGTCCGGCCTCCGGGCTTGCCGTGGCGGCGGCGGGACCGCGGGACAGATCGTCCCCGTCCTGGGGAGGGCCCGCTCGCCCAGCGCCCCCCCTCGCCCGCCGCGGGACCCGTGCTGCGCGGCGCCCCCGCGACGCCCCAGGGTAGGGACAGGCTGCAGGCTCGGGGTCCTCGAGGCCCCCGGTCTTCGGACGTTTCTCGCGGCTGCCTGGCCCGGGTTCCTGGCCTGGCGTCGCCTCCCCGTCCCGGGGGGGGACCCGCGCGCCCAGCGCCTCCTTCGCCCGCCGCTGGGTTCGTGCTGCGCGGCGGGCCCTCCACGCCCTACGGTGCCGTCGGCCCGCATCCCAAGGGCGCACGGGAAGGATGCGAGGGGCCTTGGACTGGAAGGCCATTCGGGAGCTTTTCGAGCCCAAGGATGGGTTCGAGGAGGCAGGGATGCAAGGGCACCCGTGGGAGAATCGCGCATCTCTGCTATGCGGGTGGACTGCATGGACAAGCTGCAGGCTCGGGGTCCTCGAGGCCCGAGGTGTTCAGGCGTTTGCGTGGGATCCCAGCCTGGCATCGCTCGGACGTGTGCAGTCTCTCGGCAAGAGCCGTCGGGCAGCATTGTGGGCCCTCCTGCAGAGCAAAAACAAAAAAACGCACGACACCAAAGAATGCAGGAGGGACGGGCGTCGCCGCGATGGCAAGTTGACACACTGCAGGCTCTGGGGGAGGAGGAGGAGGAGGAGGAGGAGGAGGAGGAGGAGGAGGAGGAGGAGGAGGAGGAGGAGGTATAGGAGGAGGAGGAGGAGGAGGAGGAGGAGGAGGAAGAGGAGGAGGAGGAAGACGACGAGGACGAGGAGGAGGAGGAGGAGGAGAAGGAGGAGGAGTTTCGAGGTACGAGGTTGGCGGACGTTTTCGTGGGTTCTTAGCGGTCTTCCAGCCTCAGGATGTCTTCCAGTGGCTGCGTCTCGTTGAGATTGTTTTGGGCGTGCCCGGACCGCCCCGAACGGCCGCTGGAGAGCTGAGCTGCGATCCGAAAGCCAGGGGTATTGAACGATCACATGCGGAGGTTTTCAATTGTTTCCGCCCTCTGGGGTCTTCGCTGGAGCCTGGGCCTGTGTCAAAACTGTCCAGGATGGAATGCTGGCCTCTGGGAGTTTGGCGAAAAACCTACGCTGAGCAGTATCATGAGGTCGGGAGTTTGGGGTCTTCTCTCGGCGCTCGAGGAGCAGGTGCAGATAGCGTTGCGCAGGCGACAGGGCAAGGTCCACTTCGCAGACACCACAAGGAATCATTGTGCTGCGACCTGCTGGGACAAATTCGTCGGCCCAGAGGGGGAGTGAGAAGAGGCGTGCCTTCTCAGAAGGCTCGGAAGTTCCCTGGCCTTCTGAGAAATTTTGTAAGCCGTCCCCGAATATATAAACAAAAGCCTTCCAGAAGGCGCCAGGGGATTATGAGAAGTCCTGCCGACTCTGAGGAGGCCTCCTCCTCCTCACTTCCCTCCCCGCTCGACGCCGAACATTTTTGTTGTCCCCCCGAAACCCCGAACTTTAGTATTAAGTCGGGTGTGTCCCTCTACAGGAGGAATAATCATTCAATAGTTGTCTCAAATCGTATGGGGCCAAGTTTTTGAGTATTTTTGATTATTGTGGGGTAATTGTTTGACTATCCGCCTGTAGGAGGACACGCCTGTAGGAGGACACGCCCGACCGAACTTTAGTAATCATCCCAGGGGGAGTATATTCCCAGAGATGCTCGGGCGCAAGGACCACTGGCCGCGCGGCACCTGTCGGGGCGGAGGAGCAGCGGGGCCGAGCTGGAGCCGGCGAACCTTCCCTCGCCGACGGCTTCAGTCGGGCCTGTCCCTCTACAGGAGGAGTGTTCAAGAATAGTGATAGAATAGTCAGGGGACGATTTTTCTTTCATTTCTAAGATCTATGTATAGATACAAAGCCTCATGTCTCGTCAAACATCCGCACTGTCGGAGGACATGCCCGACCTAACCCTCGGCGCCTCAGTCCTCTCCCGAGGCCACGCGCGGCCAGACTCAAAGCTCTGGTCGAAGCACGCAGTCAACCAGCACAGCAGGGAGGAGCGACTTCCCAGGGTCACCCCTGCATCCTGCCCCCTCGGCCCATGCTTCGCTCCAGTCGCGCATGTTCCTCTACAGGAGGAACAGACTCAAAAATAGTAAGCCATAGTCTGGGGCCGATATTCTGGCTATTCTGGACTATGCTAGAATATTAGATGGTTCTTCCTTCGGAATCCGCCTGTAGGAGGACATACCCGACCTAATTCTTGGCCGCTTTCGCGTGCCGCGTCCCGCGCGCAAAGTGTCGACATGGCCTTCAAGGCCCTTGCGTCCTCATCTCGGCGGCGAGCCCGGGGGGGAAGTGAGAGGGGGCTGGCCTTCTCAGAAGGCTCGGAAGTCAATCAGCCTTATGAGAAGTTGTTTCAGCTTTCCCGAACACACAACCTACTTTCCCCGAAGGTGCGGATTCATTCCAGTGTTGGAGAGACCCTTGCCCCACCCTCCTTTCAAAGGGCACTTACCATACTCTCTTCGTCATGCGCCTGGAGGGAGGGCCCGGACCCCAGGGCCTTCGGCAGGACCAACCAGCCTTATGAGAAGTTATCTCAGCTTTCCCGGACACACAACCTACTTTCCCCGAAGGTGCGGATTCATTCCAGTGTTGGAGAGACCCTTGCCCCACCCTCCTTTCAAAGGGCACTTACCACACTCTCTTCGTCATGCGCCTGGAGGGAGGGCCCGGACCCCAGGGCCTTCGGCAGGACCAACCTTGCATTCGCCTCAGGGCCCCAGGGCCCAGGAATGGCCCTGGGAGGCCGAAAACGGCAACAGAAGCATGAACCCTGTAACCATCTGCAGCCTGAATCATCAAGGGAGGACACAAAACCACTCAGACCCCGACAATTCACGTTTACTAAACTTCCCTGGGCGTTTATTAGACAGTCCTGCCCAATTCGATTCCTGCCCTGGGTGCGTTCACTAAACGGTTTCGCTTGTCGGGGCGCTTATCCTGGGGCTGGATTTCTACCCTCTGGAATCAATCCAGGACCCTGCGTCCTCCTTTCCTGCAGGAGCCTCTGTCCTGGGTCCAGGGCTCTCCCCTCCTCTTCCTGGACCCTGGGCCTCCCTGTGCCCCCCCTCTGGATCCCAGATTGTGGATCCTGGATCCTGGCCCCTTGATTCTCTTCTCGATCCTGGAGCCTGGGCCCTCCTCCTCCGTGCCCCGACGGCAGAAATACTGCAGGTACGAGTGTTGCTTCATGTGGGCGACGCAAGACAAACGGGGGCGTCTTCGCCGACCTTGGCGCGCAAGCTCCCCGCGTGTTGCCGCGCGTAAGCAACCTCGCCTTCAGTGCCGCTCGCCGCGCCGGCGGCCCGCGTGGGCCACCTTGCAGGGTCGCTGTGCCATCTCGCGCAAGACCCCTTTCTTTTTTTGGCACCCAGGTGATGGAAGCTGCACAATGGTGCCGACGATCCGTGATGCAAGTTCCTCGCATTCACGGCGACGATGTTCAACGCCGATGGAGACTCCACAGGTACCAACCTGGCGTGTGGCAGGCGCGATTGCCCCGTCAGCGGACATGGTGCAGGCGCGAGTGCCGCCTCACCCGAGGCGCCACGCCCCGCTCGCTGCGCTCTGCACAGGGCCAGGCCCCCCGCGCGTATAGCTCGCGTCTCTCCCCCTCCTCCCCTCCTCGGGCTCCTCCACGGGGTTCCCCGCTCGGCCCTCGATCCTGGATCCCCGACCCTCGGTCCTGGGTGCTGCGCCCTCGATCCTGGGTCCTGGGTCCCAGCTCCTCGGCCCTCGATCCTCGACTCCGCCTCGGATCCTCAGGCTCCTCCTTCTCCTCCTCCTCCTCCTCCTCCTCTTCCTCCCAGAAGCCCCCTTTTTCCTGGTGGGGGGGTGGGGAGCACCCGCCCTGGCACCCTGGGGCTGCCCCCGCCGGCGCCATGGCGTCGACCCCGATCGGCAAGGCGTCCGACGCTGAGGCCGCCGTCGGCGGCGCGGTGGCCGACGCGATGTCCAAGGCGGCGAAGGACGCGATGGGCGCGGCGGCGGAGAAGGCTCCCAGGGTCTATAGGTAGGCCTGCCTCTAGCCAGAGGGAGCCAGTCGGCGATGGGGACCAGGAGCCCACGCAGCATGCTGGGATCGCCTGGCCAGGTCTGCCGTACAGTGGAGACCCATGCCAAGGAAAACCCTGCTTGCCACGAGGGTGCCCTGGGTGCGATGGAATGCGTGACGTTCCCACGCCAAACATCAATGGACGTCCTGGGGTCTGAGGGTTGGGTGTCTTGTGGAAGGTTTCTCGTGGACTGGCCCCCGCTGCAATTACCTGGTGCTTTTCGGGTGGCGGCAGCTCCGGCCAGTGGACTGGAGCGGGGGAGGCGCCCCCAGCACCCATCACTAAGCTTCGGATGGGGCCAGGACAAGGACGAGTCCGTCCCAGGGCGTTCCGGAACGCTCTGAGAAGGCCGCGGCGCCGGAGACATCCTCCAGAGCCGCCGGATCTCAGAGATTCTCGATTCATCCTTCCCCGATTTTATTCTCGCCCTTGCTTCGTCTTGAAATTGGGTCCCATGATCATGACTTGGCATCGCTCGGACTTGTGCATTGTTTCTCGGCGAGGCCCATCGAAGAGCATCCTGGATCATCTCTGGCAAGAGAAGCAAACATAAGACGGAACCGAAGCATGCACGAGGACTGGACGTCCCAGGGATGGCGAGATGACGCCCACTCCTGACGATGGGCGCAGCGGGGAAAAGAGAGAGAATGAGAGAGAGAGAGAGAGCGTGCCTCCCTCGGGGTGCGAGGTTCGAGCTCTCTAGGGCTCTAGGCTCGAGTGGCCCGAGGCCCGCTGCGGGCCCCTGGACCCGCGGGGGCAGGCCCAGGGCGCGAAGTCGATGTATCGACTTCGCGCCGTGGGTTGAGCATCACACGCTTCTGATGGCTACCATTGAGTCAGGCGTGTCCCTTTGTAGGAGGAATCTTCAAAAATTGTCAAAAAATAGTCAGGGCACGATTTTTTTGACTATCTTCGTCCATTGTCGAATACTTTTGGACGGACCATGTTCTATTTTTCCTCAAATCCGCTTGTAGGAGGACATGCCCGACCTAAGGCTGCCAGTGGGCATGCAAGGAACACCACACGTTTTTTAGGGCCACGGGTGGCCATAGGGCACGATGGAGCATCACACGCCTTGTATGGCTACCAGGAACATCGCGCGGCTTTGTACGGCCAGCGGTGGCCATACAACACGCGTGTCCTGCTTCAGTGGCCACCAGCCGAGACCTAAAAAGCGTGTGCTGTCCCTCGCGGAACCGGGCCACGGCGACGTGGGCCTGTCCTCCCCCCTCTTCGCCGCCCCCCCGAGGCCCACGCGCCCCCCGTATCCGCGCACGCCGCCCGGCCTCTGCGCAGAAGCGGCGGCGGGAGCCTTTCAAGGGCGGAGACGACCCTCTCGGGGAGGCCGCTTCCCGCGGCCGTTCGCTCCTGTGGGCAGTGGCGCTTGCGGAGTCAGCTGCCCGTCACGCGCGGTCCTGCACTCCCCTGAGCGGGTCGCGTGTGGCGCCCCCCCCCGATTAGTTGCGTTCGCCTGAGCCGGGCACCGCCTGTCCAGGCGTTGGCCGCCGCCGCGTGGCGCCACGACCGTTCAGCGCGCGCGTCACGAACAAAAGAAGGGGCTTGGCACCGCTCGGCGGAGACCATTGAGGAGCCAACTGGGTCCTCTTGCGATAAGATGCGCGTGCGGAGCCGAAGAATGCACGGGGAAGGGACGTCCGTGCGATGGCGGGGCGGCCGGGGGTCAGCAGGGGCCTTCGCCGCTTGGTCTTCGTCGCGTCGCCAGGGCGGAAGCTCAGAGGTCAAGGGCGTAAGAGGCGCCCCTGCCCTGGATTACGAGGCGTTGTGCGCTGAACCTCCTGTGGGCTGACAAGGTAAACCCTGCAGATCGCGCGTGCCGCGCGGCGTCCTGGCGGCTCTCTGGCCTTTGGGAGCTCCCAGGAGGTTTACAGACCACGCACTTGTAACCCAGGGTAGGGGCGTTTTTGCATCCCTCAAAGAGGAGGGAGAGCTGAGACAATCGGTGGCAGCGGAAGAGAGGAGTGCGGCGGCTGGGGAAGCCTTTTGGGACGTATTTCTCGCTACGCGGGAAGCCCAGATAGGTAGTCACGGAAGTTTCCGCCCGTCTTGGGTTGACTTGTGTATAGTCTGCCCTGACTAGTAAATCATCCTGCTAAATCGACGATGCAGTTTCGCCCTGCGTTTCGCAAGCCATGCTTTCTGCATTCCTGTGGCAACGTGGCCTTTGGAAGGGTCTTGTGTCCTCTCGCGTGTCCTCTCCAGTCAAGTCCGACTGCATCGGCGATGGCGCCCCAAACCGACCACTAGCGCCGAGTAGCGCTCAAGCAGCGCCCAAAAATGGCCAATACAGCCCGATATAACGCCATGCGAGGGGCATTTGTCATGGCTGCTTTACGCGCGATCGGGCGCGCGTTTGGGCGTTGTGGGGACTATCAGCCGTTTTTTTTGACTTGTTTTCTAATGAAGCTCAGAGGAAGGCGAGCTGAGCCAACGGTAGTTGGCCCTCCGGGGGGCGCTTCGTTCGTCGCCGCTGCTGGACGCAACTCGGACAGCTGGTGTGTTTCTGACCGTAGGAGGGTTCCACGGATCGATTGCGAGCTGTCGTTGTTTCAATTCGCCATGTCACAGACATCGGCGCGTCGAGGACAAACACGATGGAATGTTGTTTGTTCCGCTGGTGCCGGCCTCCAGGAGCCTTCGCTGGGTCCCAGACCCTGGACCGTCTGGGAAAACATCAGGACGAAAAAGTGGCCCCAAGGAGAGCCTTTAGCAAACTCCACACCGAACAAAGGCAATGGATGTATGCATGCAGTTATCTATATATATATATATATATATATATATATATGTATGTATTATGTAACTGTGTACATGCATGTGTATATGTGTGTATGCATGTATGTACGTATGTATGTAATGCATGTAGCGTACGTATACTAATGTTCCAGGTAACTGTGTATGCATGTGTATATGCATATGTGTATGTATGTATGTAAGTACAACACATGATTGTATGTATACATGTATGTATGTTTGGGTGTATATGGACATGCTTATAACGTTAATATTATCATTCTATGTGCATGTATATGCACATGTATGTGTATATGTGTTTTATATACATGTAATTGTGTATATGTATACGTATACGCATCTAATAATACTACGAATACAACTTTCAATTGTGATATCTATATATATATAGAATGTGTGTGTGAGAGAGTGAGTGAGTAGGCCAGGGGGGGCCGGTGCCATCATCCTCCATGGGCGCCCCCCCGGGACTTTTGGGGGTCACAGGCCCCTTGGGACTGCCCCGGGCCGCTTCCAAATTGCCCACGACAGGCCACGCGGGCCGTACAGATGGCCAACAAAAAACCCAAGAGGCCCCGAAGACGCCCAAGAGCGCCCCAAGATGACCCGAGATGGTTTCAAGATGGCTGGCGAGGGCCCCAAGAGGATCTTCAAGAGGAAAAAATCGGCCCATTCCCGACGTAAAGCGCACATGTTCAGCAAACTCGCTGGCTTCGTCTTCACAATGCCCCAGACGCCCCCGCGGAGCCCCAACGCAGCCCAAGAGAGACCCAAGAGGGCCCCAGACGGCCAAAAAGGGACGGCCTGTGGCGCTCACAGAACCCCCCGAGACGGCCCAAGAGGCCCAAGAGGCCGGCCCAGGAGGCATCCAAGACGGCCTCAGGGAGGCCCAAGAGAGTCTCGTTCGAAATCATGTTCCCGGAAACCTCTCCAGGAACATAATTTCCGGATTCCGAGGACGCCCAAGAGGCCCATAAGACAGCCTCAGCGAGGCCCGAGAGCGACCGAGATGGCTTCAAGATGGCCGAAAAGGGCCCCAAGAGGGCCTTCAGATGCAACAGCCGGCCCATTCCCGACGTAAAACGTACATTTTCAGAAACGCCCCCGAGGAGCCCCAACACAGCCCAAGAGAGACCCAAGAGGGCCCAAGACGGCCCGAAAGGGTCGTCCCGTGGGGCTGACGGAACCTCCCGAGACGGCCCAAAAGGCACCAAAGCCGGCCCAGGAGGCCCCCAAGACTGCCTCCAGGAGGCCCAAGAGGGCCTCGTTCGAATGATGTTCACGGAAGCCTCTCCGGGAACATGATTGGAGAGGCCTGACGGCCGGTGCCGCCGACCTTGATCGAAAGGGCTAGGAGTGGGGGGAGGAAGCGGAGGATGATGATGAGGAGGAGGAGGAGGAGAAGGAGGAGGAGGAGCAGGAGGAGGAGGAGGAGGAGGAGGAGAAGGATGAGGAGGAGGAGGAGGAGGAGGAGAAGGAGGAAGTGCATCCTTTGTGTGCCCGCTCGAAGAAAGTGCGCCCCGGGAGTGTGATATTCTCACTTGGGACGTGCTCCCAGAAGAGGAAGAAGTGCATCTCGGGCGTGCCCGCTCGAGGAAAATGCGCCCTAGGGGGGTGGTATTTTGACTCGGGGCCCGCTCCCGGGACGCCTCTGCGGAAGGAGGAGGAGGAGGAGAAGGAGGAGGAAGAGGAGGAGGAGGAGGAGGAGGAGAAGGAGGAGAGGAGCAGGAGGAGGAGGAGGAAAAGGAGGAGGAGGAGGAGGACCAGGAGGAGGAGGAAGTGCATCCCGTGCGTGCCCGCTCGAGGAAAGTGCGCCCCGGCGGGCGTCGTATCTGCCCCGGGCCCCCCCCCCCCCCTCCCCCCCCCCTGCGGGGAAGGGATCAAAGGGAAGGGGCTTCCCTTCGATTCCACTACGACGTCGCTTAATTTCGCTTTGGGTAGCGCGCTTGAGGAGGAGAGCCCTGGGAGGGGGAGAACGGAGACGACGGAGACGACGAGTCGAACGGAGAAGCCCCTCACACACGCCGACAGGGTCGGTGGATTTCCGGTTTCCCAGGACGCCCAAAGACAGCCCCCAGATTCCCCGGACACGCCGAAGATGGCCTCAGGACGGCCGACGACGCAGCCAAAACGCCCCAAGAACGCCTCCAGAGGCCCCCAAGAACAGACGTCTCGTGGATTGGAGGTGCAGGGGCGAGGCGGACGAGGGCGTTGGTGGGTCTCGGGCGAGAAATTGTCGGGTTCAGTTATCCAGGAACGGACGTCTCGTGGGGCGGGGGTGCCCGGGCGAGATGGACGGCGCCCATTGATTTCGGGCGAGAAATTGATTTCCGGGTGGGGGGCGTCAAGAGCAGACGTCTCGTGGGGTGGGGTCCGGGGCGACGTTGGGGCCGCAGGTGGGTCTCGGGCGAGAAATGGTGGTACTGTGGAGGGCCCCAGGAAGAGACGTCTCGTGGGGTGGGTGTGCCAGGGCGAGGTGGGGGGGTGGGTTTCGGGCGAGAGATTGCCGGGCGGGGGGCCCGGAGCAGACGTCTCGTGGGGCGCGGGTGCCCGGGCGAGGCGGGAGGGCGTTGATGGGTTTCGGGCGGGAAATTGTCGGGTGGGGGGGCCCAAGAACAGACGTCTCGTGGGGTGGGGGTGCCGGGGCGAGGTGGGGGGCGATGGTGGGTCTCGGGCGAGATATTGTAGGGTGGGGGGGGGCCCGAGAATAGACGTTTGGGGTGGGGGCGCTGGGTCCAGAAATTCTTTACGCTTCGCGTATCCCCACCAGCCCATCTCACAACAGCAACTCTTGCGAAGCGTGCCGACAGTGGTGTTTTTCAGGCGTGTGTCCGCTTGGCCCCGCATATCTCCCCTGTTCCTCTTTGTGGGGGGAGCGGGAGAAGGACGAGGCGAAGGAGGAGGGAGAGAAAGCGCTCCTCGTGGTTTGAGTCGTTTGGGGTTTCTCCAAAGAAGCGCTGCCCCCTGAAAAGGACAAAATGAGCCGAAAACCCTCGTAAAATCAAGGATTTTGCTATGAAGGAAGATGAGCGCGGCCCCCTCGGGAGGCCAAAATGGGGCCAAAACCATCGTAAAAGCAAGGACTTTGGCTTAACAGAAGAGGAGGGTACTTCAAGAGGGTCCCCCCATCGGAGCCAGAATCCCTGTGAGGGTCGTCGTTTTTTGGCCCTCCCAGGCGTCGAAAAAGACCACCCTGACGACCCGCGGGCTCCGCTCTCCAGGTCCAGGGGAGGGGGTAGGGGGAGGGGTAAACCCCTCCCCGAAGGGGAAGAAGGGGGGTTGGGGGGTTGAGAACAGAGAAAGCTCGCTAAACCACTCACGCCCGAAGGGCTGGTGGGATTGCCGGGTTGGGGGCCCCAGGAACATGCGTCTCGTGAGGTGAAGCTGCCGGGGCGAGGTCGGGGGTGCTCGTGGGTTTCGGGTGAGAATTGGCGGGTGGGGTGTCCCATGAACAGACGTTTCTTGGAGTGGGGGTTGCGGGGCAGAGGGTCGCTGGTGGGTTTCGGGCGAGAAATGATTGTGTGGGGGGCCCGAGACAGGCGTCTCGCGGGGCGGGGGTGGCAGGGCGAAGTGGGAGGCGTTGGTGGGTTTCGAGCGAGAAATGGTCCTGTGGGCGGCCCCGAGAACATACGTTTCGTGGGGTGGAGGCGCCTGGGCGAGGCGGGGGGAACGTTGGTGGGTTTCAGGCAAGATACTGTCGGGCGGGGTCGGGGAAGGGGGCGGGCTGGCGGGTGACGGGAAACGCGCGTAGACACGAAGAGTCGCGCGATGGACGCTGCTGCAGGCCCGGAGGGGAATATTGTAGTGGCCTCCGGCCAGTGCCGCCGATCCGGGGCGCTCCGCAAGATGATGATCATGATGATGCTGCAGGGGAGAGGGCAGGGGAGGGGGTCTGCTCTGCAGGGGGAGTCCGCTCGGCAGAGGGAGGGACTGCAGGGGAAAGGGGTGGTCCGCTCTGAAGGAGGGGGGGGCTGCAAGAGAGGAAGTCTGCTCTGCAGGGGAGGGGGGGGCGCGGGAGGGGAGGGGCGTCCGCTCTGCAGGGGGGGGCTGCACGGAGCGGGGTCCGCTCTGCAGCGGGGGGGGCTGGGCTGCAGGGAGGGGGGGCGGTCCGCTCTGCAGGGAGGGTCCGCTCTGGGAGGAGGGGGGCTGCAAGAGGGCGGGTCTGCTCTGCAGAGGGGGGAGCAGGGAGGAGGGGGGGGCAGGGGGGGCTGCAGGGAGGAGGTCCGCTCTGCAAGGAGGGGGGTGCTCTGCAGGGGGGGGTGCAGGGGGGGGCGCTCTGCAGTGGGCGGGGGGCTACAGGGGCGGGGTCCGCTCTGCAGGGGGGTGGGGGGGCGGGGGGGGGGGGGAGCGTCCGCTCTGCAGGGGGGGGTGCACGGAGCGGGGTCCGCTCTGCAGCGGCGGGGGGGCTGGGCTGCAGGGAGGGGGGGGGGGGGGCGGTCCGGTCTGCAGGGGAGGGGGGTCCGCTCTGGGAGGAGGGGGGCTGCAGGAGGGCGGGTCTGCTCTGCAGAGGGGGGGGGAGCAGGGGAGGAGAGGGGGATCCGCTCTGAGGGGGGGGGGGGCTGCAGGGAGGAGGTCCGCTCTGCAGGGGGGGGGCTCTGCAGGGGGGGGGGTGCAGGGGGAGGGGGGGTTCGCTGTGCAGTGGAGCTGGGGGGCTACAGGGGCGAGGTCCGCTCTGCAGGGGGGGGGGGCTGGGGTGCAGGAGGCGGGAGGGGGCGTTCTGCAGTGGTCGGAGGGTTCCGCTCTGGGAAGGGGGGGGTGGGGCGAAGCACTGAATTAGGTCGGAAATGAGGTCCCCCCCCAAAGCATTGAATTAGGGCCCGCCGTGCTATGCTCGCCAGAGGGCGGGCGTGGCCTGAGGTCGACCTTCACGTGGGCCAGAACGTTGACGGCGACGCAACTTACTCGCCTGAAGCTCGGATTTGGGATCGCCCCGGTTGCGTCATCACGCCCCCCCCACGGCTGGAATCCACGCGGATTGCTTCGCGGTGGGCCGGGAAAATTGGTGGGCCGCCGAGCAGTCTGCCAAGGGGGGTGCAGCGGTGGTCCTCGCGGGCAAAGGTGCCAGCAAAGGGGCGGGCCCACCGCGCGGGTAGCCCAGTGCCAGACCCTCGGGCCAGACGGGGGCGTTTCTTGGACCGCCCGACCTACCGCTACATAGAAGAAGTTGATGGTGCGCAGCGTCCTGGGCCTCGACGCTACCTACCGCGCGATCAACGACCACCGCAAGAAGAAGAGGCTCAGTCGGTTCGGGGGGATGAGACGTCCAAGTGCACCGATTGTCCGCCAGCTACTGCAAGGGGCAGGTCCAGCAGGTGGGGCACCGGCAGGGCCAGCTCGACAAGTGCGACACCATCCTCTGCACCCAGGAGACGGCCGCCCCGCGAGAGTGTGCCCGCACCAGCCCATGAACGGGATGTGCGTCGCTGGGCACGGAGCTGGATCCGCGGCACGAGGGGCGGGGCCCAACCAGATGACGAGGCTGAGTAGAACGACTTGGCGCGAGGCCTACATCGCAGTGGAGTTCCAGCATCTGCGTTTTCAACGGGCGCTCGCAGCTTAGGGTCAAACTGTTGAATAACTTGCGCGCGAGATTTGTGGCCGCGCGTGGCGCAAGGGCGCCAACCGCAGGGCCGCTTTCCTACGATGGCTGGGCGCGCTCTCGCCTGCAGCGCGGAGCGCTGCATGCGGCGTGCGCCAGTATGCTCAGGATCAACTGCGGAGCTGGATCGCCAATCCGAATCGGGCAGGACCAGCGCCACCCACAGTGAAGCCTCGGCGCCCACGCTGGCAGCCGCGCCCGCGTTGCTACTCGGGGGCGACGGCATCTACAGCATATGCGGCCGCCGGTATCGCAGCCCGTGGCCTGGGAAGTGCATTCCCCGGGGCGGCGGGGGCCCTCGCATCTCGCGGATGCGAGGCGCCGACGCACTGCGCCGCCCTGAAGGGGGGGCAAGATCGAGAACGACCAACAGCAGGTCCAGATGGCGTCGGAGGCGGTGGCCACTGCTGGCGAGATGGCCCCCTAATGCGCCCGTGCCAAGCGGGGCGCTGCTTCGTGGTGGAGTGCCGGGGCAGCGTGAAGGGGGGCAAGGTTCGCTGGATCGGAGCGACTGACCGTCACCGCGTGCTGATCGCATCCATCCCACAACCCTGTGGGGCGTTGAAGTGGCTGGAGCTCGCGGGACTTAAATCGACAACGACCACGCTCCTCGCACCATGCTGTGAGGTCACGGAAGTGAAGTAGTACACTGGGATGTTGGGTTTACTTCAGGTGAGTCCACCACGTTGCATGCGCCAGCGTTCGCTTCTTCAGTAAAGCCTGCTGCAGGCGCCTGGTTTAGTTTTGTGTGTTTCCAGTGCTTGTGCCTCTTCGTCCGCCCCCCTTCTCGGCCCGGTTCGTTGGTGACTTTGAGTTTGGCTCGGCTTGCAGCCCTGCCCTTGTATTGCCTGGAGCGTTGCCGACTTCGCGTTGCTGGTAAGGGCGGCTCCCGCCATTCTGCGCTATGCTTATCCTGCACGTGATGTTTTGCGCCGCTTGAAAATCGCTGCTCGCCGCCAGCCCGAGACCAGAGGATCGCGTGCTGATGTGCGGGCTTCCCACCAGCGGGTGGTAAGCTTCGTATGTTGCGTCCTTGGGCGCGCGCGCGCGCGGGCCGACCTTTCGGTTGCCTCTGTGAATGCTCGCGAGACGTCAGCGTTGGGGTTGCGTCTTCGAAAAAACGCTCGTAGACTCGAAGAGTCGCAAGATGGACGTCGCTGCAGGCGCGGAGGGGGGCATTTTCAACCGGGGGGAGTTTGAGGGGGGAAGGGCTCGGAATTGCTCCGTGATCAAGACCTGGCGGATGACGGGAAACGCGCGTAGATTCGAAGGGTCGCGCGATGGACGTTGCTGCGGGCCCGGAGGGGCATATTGCTAATTGAGGGGGGTCTGAGGGGGGAAGGGCTCGGGATTGCTCCGGGATCAAGGCCTGGCGGATGACGGGAGGCGCGCTTAGACTCGAAGAGTCGCGCGATGGACGTGGCTCATCGGCCCGGGCGGAAAACCTTTATCAAGGGAAGGGTCCAGGGGAGGAGTGGTGGCGGGGTCGGGCCTTGATCGAGGAGCGGCGGATGACGGGGAACGCGCATCGATTCGACGAGTCGCGCGATGCACGTTGGTTCACGGCCCGGAGGGACATCTCTTGCCAAGGGTCTCTTTAAACACGTGCCCCGCGAACCTGGCGGATGACCGGAATCGCGCATCGACTCGAGGAGTCGCGCGATGGACGTGGCTCATCGGCCTGAAATGACATCTGTTACCAAGGGTCTCTTTAAACACGTGTCCCGCGAACCTGGCGGATTCCCAAAATGAGCGTCTCGCTCGAGACATCCTCTCATGGGCTTTTCGCCCGAAACATCCTCGAAAACATGGGATGCCGACGGAACTCTTGTAAGGCATCTTTTCGGAGCGATTTCGGATGACCCCCAAGATGGCCCAAAAAACGAAAATATGGGAAAACCTTGAACAATCAACGTTTCGCTCGAGACATCCTTCCCAAATTGCCTTTCGGACGGGTCCTCGAAGGCGAAATGCTTGAAACAACCATGGGTTTTCAACAGTTTCGTTACGAACAAAGCATTTCGCTCGAGACATCCTCCAACAATTTTTGAAGTCGCGCGGAAATTGAACTCCACCTGACATTTGTTGTGGGCGCTCGGGTTAACAGCGACGTCTAACTTCGTGCGGGTAGTGAACTACCTGGTATCTTGTGTGGACGTTCGCGGTGAGCCGTGACTGAAGTTGCGCGGATTGTGAATTCCATCTGGTATCTTGTGGGGACGTTCGGAGTGAGTGGCACGTCGGAATTCGCGCGGATCGTGAACTCAATTTGGTTTTTGATTGCGGACGTTCGGGGTCAGCGGCACGTCTGCATTGGCGCGGATAGCGAAGTCGACTTGGTACCCCTTGTGGAATTCAGGGAAGAGCGCCTACGCGACATGCGCATTTGATGTTGGTGCACGTTTTTGCCAAGCTCTTTGATGTCACGCGCTTCCCGCTCATGACAAGGTTCCCAACATGAGCGTCTCGCTCGAGACATCCTCACACAATCGAGATCTTGGAGGTCTTCGTTCAAGACGTTGTTTGTCAAAGATGGGCGCTTCGCCCGAGGCATCCTGCAAAAATGGAGATCTTGAAATCGCTCGCCTAATTTCCGGATCCTCGAACATATGCGTTTCGCCTGAGATATTCTCGAACACATGGGATGCCGACAGAGCTCTTATAAGGCATCGTTTCGGGGCGACCTCGGATGACCTCCAAGATGGCCCAAGAAGCGAAACTATTGAAAAGCCCACGTGCATTTAACCGCTTAGTTGAACCATCAGTGTTTCGCTCGAGACATCCTCCAACAATTGCCTTCGGACGGGTCCTCGAAGGCGAAATGCTTGAAACAACCATGGGTTTTCAACAGTTATGTTAAGTCAACCGAACATTTCGCTCGAGACATCCTCCAACAAGTTTTGAACTCGCGCGGAACGTGAACTCCACCGGAGATTTGTTGTGGGCGTTCGGGTTAACAGCGACGTCTAACTTCGCGCGGGTAGTGAACTCTACCTGGTATTTTGTGTGGACGTTCGCGGTGAGCGGTGACTGAAGTTGCGCGGATTGTGAATTCCATCTGGTATCTTGTGTGGACGTTCGGAGTGAGTGGCACGTCGGAATTCGCGCGGATCGTGAACTCAATATCGTTCTTCTGGCGGACGTTCGGGGTCAGCGGCACGTCTGCATTGGCGCGGATGGCGAAGTCCACCTGGTGATTGCCACCGCCTGCTTGCCGCTGCGTGTCACTGAGGGCCGCCTCCTCGTCCTGCCCGCCACACTCGGCGCCCTCCTGCCACCTGGCGACCCTCTGGGGCGCCTTGGTCACGAGCACGGGCAGGCACTCGAGCGCCTCGAGCCTGGCTCGCGCGCTCCCCTGGGCAGCGGCGCGGAGGGCGCTGGCCATCCACGCTGCCTCAGGGGCGAGTCTCGGCGACCTCGCATCCTGCGCCCCGCTCTTGCACACCCTCTTGGTGGAGAAGCCGTAGGCTCTACCCACGAACCTGGTGCGCTCGTCGCCAACCTGGTAGACGTCCAGCCACTCCTCCCCCGCGCACTCCAGGAAGGTGCCGAAAGCCGCGGTGAGGGCCTCCTTGGCGTCGCTCACTTGGCACCCTTGAGCGTCGCCACCTGGCAGGCACCTCTCCCCCACTCGGCCGTGGGGTGCTCCTGGTACCTGCGGCTGGGCCTCGACTGCAGCTGCGTCCTCAACCTGCGCGGGCTGGTGGCCCCCGTCCGTTCCGCACTGGCCCTCAGGCTTCTCCTCGAGCTCCCGCAGCAGCCCACAGGCCCTCGGGGCCCCCTGCCTCTGCACATCGAGCTGCCTGCATTGCTGGCCCAGGCTGGCCGCCGACGCCGCGGGCGGCAGGGCGGGGGGCGGCGGCGGCACGCTGCCGCAGCGCGCGAAGCGCCCCACAGGCCTAGCAACAGCTGCTTCGCCTTCATCGTCTTGCGGAGCCCGCGCAGCCTCAGCGCACCCTGGCCCACGTGGCGACGTCGAGCCTGGTAGCCGCAATGGCACGCCAGGACTTTGCGACCGAACGCCCGTGGCGACGGTGCCTGGTAGCCGCAATGGCACACCAGGACTTTGCGAACTGACGCCAGTGCCTTCCACCTCCACGGCCTCCACGCACACGAAGCGCGCCACGGGCAAGTGCTGCCTCCTCACCTCCTGCCGCGCTCGCTGCCACCTGCTGTGGCGGTCCCACTCGCAGCAGCCGAACGGCCTGTCCACGGGGAAACACCGCGTCACCTGCGCCACCTGGAACATCGGCCGCACACTCTGCACGCCAATCTCGATGACAACGGGCGAGTGCGGATGGACGGGCGACGCGGGCACAACCTGGACCCCCTTCGCCACCAAGCCCTTGGACACGAGGAAGAAATCGATGATCCTTCCCGACCCAGCGCAAGTGGGGACCGAGGACCTGACCACGACGGCGTCGAACATGGCGAGCAGCCCCCCATCCTTCAACTCGTCCTCAGTGACCTTGAAGTCCCCACCGACCACGACCTCCTTCTGGTACTGCCTGAGCTTCTGCGCAAGCAACTTGAGCCCCAACACGTTGCCCGCGTTGAGGCCGACCCCCGCCTCGAGGTACACGTTGCCCAACAGAATACCTCCACGCCGCCCGGCCGCCACCCAGCAGATGTGGACCCTGCCTGGCACGATCGCGGCGCCCTGCGGGTCGTCGACCTCGGCCATCCCGTGGGAGCGCCTGAACACGGTGATCCGGCCGCCTGTGCTGAGCCCCCCGCAGCTGACGGGACTGCTGGCGCGCCCCTTCGCACGCCACCCCTGAGCCCGCAGCTGCCCCTCGGCGTCGGCACTCCTGCCCCCCCAGCAGCCTGGTCTCCTGCGCCAGGACGGCGTCGCACCCCCTGACCTCCTGCGCCGCCAGGCACTTGCCCAGGCTGCTGAACGCGGTTGACGTTGGCGGTGCAAATCCTCCAGCAGCCGCGCTGGCGGCTAGGACGGCGCAGCATGCTCCACCTCGGCCTCAGCGAAGCGCCCCGTCTTGGCTGCCTGCGAGGCGCTCGAGGCGCACTCCTCCATGAGCACCTCCGCGATCTTCCGCTTGCCTGGGTCGTCCAGCCCCTGCGTGAACTCCCTCCAGACCTGCTGCACATCCACCTCAGGGCCAGGCGCGGTGGCCTGCGCTGGGCCAGCGGCCGCTCTGGCCGCCGCGGTCCCCTTCGGGGGGGCCGCCCCCCGTTGGCTCCAGCGGGCCCTCATGCCGCGGCCTTGGCGTGGCCCTCGAGCAGCTCGTCCAGCGCCCCGCTGAGCTTGGCCACCAGCGCAGGAGCCTCCCCAGCGCACGCCTCGCCAATTGCCTTGCGCGGCGCCGCTGAGGCGGCCGCCGCGGGCCCTGCCGCCGCCGCTGTTGCCGCTGCCGCTCCCTCTTCTGCCTGCTTGGCGGTTTGGGCGGCCAGCGCCTCGCGGGCCTTGGCGGCTGCTTCCTCATGCTCGTGCCGCAGCTGCTCCAGCTTCGCCCCGAGCTCCGCCATCTCGCTGACGGCGAGGAGGGCTCGCGCCTTGGCTTGCTCCAGCAGACCCTCTGTCTTCTTCATCCTCTGGGCCTTATCGTCGGCGAGCATCTGGGCAGCCCCGACCCCCTTGACCTTGGAGAGATCCCCCAGCCCCTCCTGCGCGAGCCGCCTGGCCTGCAGGATCTCACGCTTGGGCCTGACGTCGATGGCGTCGAGCAGCTTGGCCGTGACCCCGAACCGCTCCTCCGACATCCGCACCAACTCGAACGCTGTCTCCTCGTCGATGACCCCGCCACCAGCGCCCCCGCCACCAGCGCCCCCGCCTCCAGCGCCCCCGGCTGGGCTCGCGGGGCCCGCAGGGCGATCGCCGCGCCACCAGGGGGCCCGCTTGGGCGCAGCAGCAGCGGCACGAGGGCCAGCAGCGCGAGGCGTGCCAGGCAGCTGCACGAAGGCACCGAGCTTGGCCACCCGCTGCTGCTTGGGCCGCTGCCCCGGGCACCCTCGCATCCTGCACGCCGCCCTCTCCACGAATTTGTAGTACTGGCACCGCTGGCAGCACCACCCCGCACCACCCACACGGCTGGTACCTGCAGCACGCCCCGCCGCCATCCATGTCCCTTGCTGAGGACCCGTGGTGGCCGTTGAGCAGATCCACCGCCCTGGCCAGGCCAGCGTGGAAGCGTACGGAACCGCCGCCTTTCCAGGCGCGCACCGGGTCGCGTGCGCTGGCACGCTGGCGCCTGGCTCGCCGATGCCACGCCTCCTTCGACGGCGCGATGGTCCCAGCCCGAGGGGAGCTCGCGGCAGCTGCCTGCCGCACCCACAGCTCTCGTGCCGAGGAGGAGGAGGAGGAGGAGGAGGAGGAGGAGGAGGAAGAGGAAGAGGAGGGGAAGAAATAGGAGGTGGATGAGGAGGAGGAGGAGGAGAAGGAGGAAGAGGAAGAGGAGGAGGAGGAGGAGGAGGAGGAGGAGGAGGGAGGAGGAGGAGGAGGAGGACGAGGAGGACGAGGAGGACGAGGAGGAGGAGGAGGAGGAGGAGGAGGAGGAGGAGGAGCGGGGAGGAGCGGGGAGGAACAGGAGGAGGAGGAAAGGAAGAAGGAAGGTTAGCGGGACACGGACGACGACGAAACCGACGTCAGGACTCACACACCGAGGGTTTCGCGGATATTTTGCTATAGTAGTTTCTCGAGAGCCTCTTGGAAGCCCCTTGGAGCCATCTTGGAGTCCTCTTGGGGCAATTCTGGGAGCCGTCGGGGCCCCCTCGAGGCCCTCTACGTCTCTCGGGAGCCCTTGGAACCCTCTTGAGACCATCTCTGAGGAAACAGGTGAAGGGGGGGTGCGTAACGAACGTCGCCCGTGCGCTCTTTGGGCCGTTGGGCCTCCGTTTTGAGACTTCACGTCAGAGGTCCATCGTAAGTGAAATTGCGAGACGCCAAACATATTGAAACACATATTGCGATTGACGGGTGTTTGCCTGTTTGGGGTCTCCTTGTGACGTTCCGTGGCCATTCGGAACCGTTTTCGGGTGGTCTTGTGTCTTGTGCGAGGCGCGTTTGACTATCTTGCGCATCTTGAAGGCAATCGTGAACTATATGAAGCCATCTTTGAGACGGCTTGGTCCCAAAGCCTCTGATCGATGCCCCTGCCCCCACGATCCCTATCAATACTGACCCAGAGTGGTGGCGGGGTGGCCAGCGCAGTGTATGGTGTGTTCGCCCGCAAACAGCGCTTGCGTTTGATTTTGACATGGATGGTGGGCAAGCGCACGGTGGGTCAATATTATCCGTAAGGGCTTCGCCCCCTGCCGCCGGCCCCCTCTCTCGGATAATGGGCTCTGCAAGAGCTAAATCATGAGGCCTTGGCGCCGCCGTGAAGCCGCATCGGCAAGAGAAATTGAGATGATGATGATGATGATGATGATGATGATGAGGAAGATGATGATGATGATGATGATGATGATGATGATGATGATGATGATGATGATGATGCTGATGATGATGATGATGATGATGATGGACGACGACGACGACGATGATGATGATGATGATGATGGTGATGATGATGATGATGATGATGCTGATGCTGATGATGATGATGATGATGATGATGATGACGACGATGATGATGATGATGATGATGATGATGATGATGATGATGATGATGATGATGATGATGATGATGATGATGATGCTGATGATGATGATGATGATGATGATGATGATGATGATGATGATGATGATGATGATGATGATGATGATGATGATGATGATGATGATGATGATGATGATGATGATGATGATGATGATGATGATGATGATGATGATGATGATGATGATATAGTTGACCTCAACATTGCATTTTGAACCTGCCTCCGTAAGTTGTGCACAGGTTTCCCACATAATTTCCGACATGTGGCCAATCCCATGAGTTGCTCGACCCTTACCCGCCGATCTGCGTGAGGGGTGCCGCCGAATTTCAGAAATGTGGCAGTTCGCGTTGGTTTTTCGACCCTGACCCCGCCGATCTGCGTGAGGGGTGCCAGCAAATTTCAGAAATGTGGCACATCCCATGTGTTTTTGGACCCTGACCCCACCGATCTGTCTGAGGGTTGCCGTCGAATTTCAGAAATGTGGCAAATCCCAGTGGCTTTTGGACTCTGACCCCGCCGATATGCGTGAGGGGTGCCGCCGAATGTCAGACATGTGGCACATCCTATAGGTTTTTCCACCGTGACTCCGCCGATCTGCGTGAGGGGTGCCGCCGAATTTCAGACATGTGGCAAATCCCATTGGTTTCTCGACCCTGGCCCCGCCGATCTGCGTGAGGGGTGCCGCCGAATTTCAGACATGTGGTACATCCCATTGGTTTTTCGACCCTAACTCCGCCGATCTGCGTGAGGGGTGTGAGTTTCGACCCCCTCAGAAAGTTTGAGAACCCTCCCAGGAGATGCTAAATTTGCAAATGTTCGGCTCCCCCCCCTCGTGCGGTCTACAACAAGGACATTAAGCAGCATAAAGCAACACTGTAACAGGGGGAACTGGAAACTGGAACTGGCGCAGGGAACAGCACTCGCCCTACAGCCTGGTGGCCCCACAAGGGGGCCGGCGGATCACCCCTAGCCATATCGGCCAAAAGCATATCCAAGTAATCCTATACTGCACGCTCATTGCGACACGGAGGAGGAGGAGGAGGAGGAGGAGGAGGAAAAGGAAGAGGTGGAGGAGGAAGAGGAGGAGGAAGAGGAGGATTTTGCCTTCACGCGCACTTATTATTGGGTGTTGTGAAAGGAATGGTGCATGGTACGGGGGGCTCATTGTTCCTGGTTGATGACTGGTCGAGTGGGGGAGGAGCAGTGCTGGACGAGGTGGGTTTGAACAGGAAGCGTTTTTATCCACCTCCGCCCAGAGGGCAGGTGGGATTGACGTCCCCCGAAAGGCGATGACCCTGCTGAAGTCTGGTGCAGGGGACATCAGCGTGTACATCGAGAAGGAGCGCGGGCCCGAGCCGAGCCGACGGCATCTTCTTGGGCCCTCGGCACCGATTCTACAGTTGCCTCGGAGGGTCTCAAGCTTGTCTCACGAAGTGCCTCGGAGTGGACGGGATGTCGGCGTCACCCCATCATCATCATCATCATCATCATCATCATCATCATCAGCATCATCATCATCATCATCATCAGCATCGTCATCATCATCATCATCATCAGCATCAGCATCAGCATCATCATCATCATCATCATACTACCACCACCACCACCACCATTACTACTACTACTACTACTACTACTGCTACTGCTACTGCTACTGCTACTACTACTTCTACTACTTCTACTGCCTCTACTACCTCTACTACTACTACTACTACTACTACTACTACTATTATTACTACTACTACTACTACTACTACCACTACTACTACTACTACTACTACTACTACTACTACTACTACTACTACGACGACTACTACTACTACTACTACTACTACTAGCTGCTGCTACTACTGCTACTACTGCTACTACTACTACTACTATTACTACTACTGCTACTACCACTACTACTACTACTACTACTACTACTACTACTACTACTACTACTACTACTACTACTACTACTACTACTACTACGACTACTACTACTACTACTACTACTACTACTACTACTACTACTACTACTACTACTACTACTACTACTACTACTACTACTACTACTACTACTACTACTACTACTACTACTATACTACTACTACTACTACTACTACTACTACTACTACTACTACTACTACTACTACTACTACTACTACTACTACTACTACTACTACTACTACTACTACTACTACTACTACTACTACTACTACTACTACTACTACTACTACTACTACTACTACTACTACTACTACGACTACCAGTCTTACTACTGCTACTACTGCTGCTACTACTATGTGTACGTCGCCCCCGCAGGGGCGACTCGTGCGCCGAGAAATATTATATTATCCGTAAGGGCTTCGGCCCCAGCCGCCGGCCCCCTCTCTCGGATAATGGGCTCTGCAAGAGCGAACTCATGAGGCCTTGGCGCCGCCGTGAAGCAGCGTCGGGAATTCACGCGAAGACGACGAGTAATCGGCAAGACAATTTGAGATTCTGATGATACTGTTGAATTCGGTGATGTATTTCGATGGTTCATGGTTTCGGATACGCGAGTAGCGCGTAATATACGAGGGTGTATGGCTTCGGGCTCGGCAATACAATGTACTTTGCGCAGGTGTATGGCTTCGGAGACGCGAGAATTGTGTAATTTAAGAGGGTGTATGATCTCGGACACGCGATTATTGAGTAAGTTACGAAGGTTTCTTGTTTCGGGGTCGCAACTATTGCATCAGTTACGCAGTGTTATGGCTTCGGAGGCGCGAGTATTTGGTAATTTACACGGGTTTATGGCTGCGTGGACGCGAATATCGAGTGATTCACGGGCTTTTCTGGCCTCTGGGACGCAAGTATTGCGTAAATTAACTGGGCTTAGGGCTTCGGGGACACGACAATGGTGTAGCTTGTGAAGGTCTGTGGCTTCGGGGACGCGAACTTTAGCGTAAGTTACGAGGGTTTCTGGCCTCAGGGACGCGAACATTGTAATTTACGAGGGTGTATGGCTTCGGGGGCGCGAATCTAATATTTTTTATATGGCCCACGCCCCCCAGGAATTCAGAGCACCCGATTCGGGCGTGGTAACAAGGTTCCTTCTCGGCTTCCCCCCCCTCGCGCTGTCCATCAACAAGGAGCAGTAAGTGGAAACTGGAAAGTGGAATTGGCGCAGGGAACAGCAAACCTTCGTCATACAGCCTGGTGGCCCCGCAAGGGGCCGGCGGATATGCTGCGTGGCGGGCGCTTTCAGGCCGTACCGCTCGGGAAACTATGTGCTACAAGATGTTTTTTTTTTTTTTTTAATTATGTTCGGTTCGGGCGCACGCCTCCGCGGAGGTCACATAGTATTAGCATGGCCTTGTGCGTCCCAAGGAAGCTCCACGACGCTAATCCTCTATGCTGACTGGTTGGCCAAAGCGCTTTGTGGCCGAGCTCCTGGGCTTGGCCGCGCGTGCGAAAGCCGAAGCCATCAGGGTGTCGAGGAGGAGGAGGAGGAGGAGGAGGAGGAGGAGGAGCAGCAGGAGGAGGGGGCGGAGGCGGAGGCAGAGGAGGCGACGGAGGGGTAGCGTCTGGAGATCACAGAGGGAAGCAAACGTGGAGGCAGCGCCGCTTTTTGCCCGCCCCCTCCTGTCCTGCTGGCCCAGTGGCTTTGCGGCCCCGCTGCGCGGCAGGGGTTGCTGCCCTCGCCCCCTCTTCGTCCCCATTCTCCCCTCCTACTCCTCCTCCTCCGCCTCCTCCTCCTCCCTCGCCTCCCCTCCTCCTCCTCCGCCTCTCCTCCTCCGCCTCCCCCTCCTCCGTCTCCTCCTCCTTCTCCTCCTCCTCCCCCTCCTCCCCCTCCCCCTCCTCCTCCTCCTCCTCCTCTCCTCCTCCTCCCTCCTCCCTCCTCCTCCTCCTCCTCCTCCTCCTCCTCTCCTCTCCTCCTCTCCTCTCCTCCTCCTCCTCCTCCTCCTCCCCCTCCCCCTCTCCTTCTCCTCCTCCTCTCCTCCTCTTCCTCCTCCTCCTCCTCCTCCTCCTCCTCCTCCTCCTCCTCCTCCTCCTCTTCCTTCCCCTCCGAGAAGAAACGGGCTCCGGAGTGGGCCCGCCGCCCCTGCGTCTGGCGCCGCGCCTGAGCGCGGTGCGTGCTGCGAGCGGCGAGCGGCGGAGCACGGATGTCCGCCAGGGGCGTGCGCAGCAGGAGGAGGTGGAAGAGGGGGAGGAGGAGGTGGAGGAGGGGAGGAGGAGGAGGAGGAGGGGGAGGAGGGGGTGGAGGAGGGGGAGGAGGGGGTGGAAGAGGAGGATGAGGAGGAGGAGGAGGAGAGGAGGAGGAGGAGGAGGAGGAGGAGGAGGAGGAGGAGGAGGAGGAGGAGGAGGAGGAGGAGGAGGAGGAGGAGGAGGGGGAGGGGGAGGAGGAGTTGGAGGAGGGGGAGGAGGAGGACAAGCGTAACACCAAGACGCATCAACGATATTGCACGATACCCTCACTCCAAGTTTTTTTGTCCATTGGCTCCTATAAGGATCTGTTTCCACTTTGGGAAGAGCCCCATTGGAAGACAACCGTCTGCACCATTGCTTGGATTTCAACGCCGCGAGTCAACGTTGCTGTCGCGATCTGCCGATCCCAATTGCTGCCAGATCTTCATTTCGAAGACGTCAACAGTGCGAACCAACGTGACTGTCGTGACCTGACAACTTTAATCGTACCAAAACACCAATACTGGGATGTCAACCAAAAAAACCCTAGAAACTGCTGTAAGCTGTGAAGCCGAATGTGCGCAGCGCTAGTTCGAATGTCACATTTTGAACATAGGAACCGAATCATGTGAAACTCTTGCACACTTCAAAACGAATGTGCGCGGCGCGAAGTCGAGAGCCACATTTTGCAAACGACCCGCTCTCCATCCGTGACTCGCTTTCAGATTCGCCAGACGACTGTGCGCGGCGCTCATGCGAGAACCACATTTTGGAAACGGCCAGGCCTCCATCCGTGAAAGTTTATAAATGTCAAGTTCCTGGATCATAAGTGGTGAGCTAGTCTCAAGCGAAATGCCAGGCCCGCCCCACCGACCGGTCTCGAGGCGCGACAGGGAGGAGACATTCATAAACAGCTGGGATGCAGGAGGAGGCGGAGGAGGAGAAGGAGATGGAGGAGGAGGACGAGGAAAAAGGGGGAGGAGGCAAGCTAGGTGCGCCCACGTCATGTCTGACGTCCTACCCCTCCCTCCCATCCCTACCAAGGCGTAGATCTCTCTATTCGCACAGTCGGATGCCGTGCAGGGCAATGATCCCAGGAGGGTGCGCGATGCATCGTAGAGCACGGCATAGCAGGGCGTAGAAGATAACGACAGAGCGCAGTATGTCATAGCATGCTTTGCCGTTGCGTAGTGAAGAATTGCATCACCAAGCATTGCAACGTAACGAATGGCATCGCACAGCGGCACATCATAGAACATGGTATAGCATGGCGTTGAATATTAAATGGCGTGGCAGTTCGTCGTCAATCATTACATATCCTGGCATTGCAGCTGAAGACATGGCATCGCACAGCGGAACACCACATAGCATTGCATTGCATGCCGTGGCATGGCACTAGAAATAATGACGCCAGCGTTGCAGCGGGCGCACGATTCGGAACGAGCGGAAGCGTGGAAATGAGGCCAGCGCTGTAGCGGAAACACGATTCGGAACGAGCGGAAGCCCAGAAATGGGGCCAGTGCTGCAGCGGAAACACGATTCGGAACGAGAGGAAGCCCGAGAATGAGGCCAGCGTTTCAGCGAGAGCAACATGTTGAATACAAACCCAAGGGAAAACCCATTTCCCAGGAATCCTGTGTGTAAAAAACAGTACGCGGAGGCGGGGCGAACATCTTCCGGACGTCATCAGGGAAGAGAGGAGAGTAGTATTCGGAATGCGTGTAAATCAACAACGGGGAAGGTGGGATGGCCCACCTGCTCCTCAGACTCGAGAAGGAGGAATAGGAGGAGGAGGAGGAGGAGGAGGAGGAGGAGGAGGAGGAGGAGGAGGAGGAAAAGGAGGACAACGAGAAGGAGGAGGAAGAGGAGGAGGAGAAACACCAGGAGGAAAAGGAGGACATCGAGAAGGAGGAATAGGAGGACGAGGAGGAGAAGGAGGAGGAGGACGATGAGGAGGAGGAGGGGGGGAGGAGGAGTAGGAAAAGGGGGGTGGAGTAGGTGGACGACGAGGAGGAGGAAAAAAAGGAGGAGTAGGCGGAGGAGGAGGAGGAGGAGGAGGAGGAGGAGGAGGAGGAGGAGGAGGAGGAGGAAGGGGAAGGGATAGGTGATGGCGGACGAGCCGAATTAGGACGAGGGAGAGGTGGAGGAGGAGGTGGAGGTGGACGAGGAGGAGGGGCGGAGGAAAACGAGGGGAGGAGGAGACTGATTGACTGACTGAATCTGCATCGATGCCGAGTCCAAATCCCTTCTAACTCACTTGCACCGCAGAGCCTGGTAAAAGAACACTCTACCTTGAAGATAGGCAGTCCACCAGGGGGCCATTTAGCACTCTCGGGAACGCAAGGCCGCGTCCACCCCACGAATGTGCCGACTTGGCACCGTGGGGCTGACAAGGCACGGGGGTGCTGGTTAAATCATTTGCGGCCCCTGGTGTCCTTCTGCAAAACTCTCCAATGAAGTGCAGCTAGACGCTGCTCCCACAAGGTCTCTGAGGAGGGAGCGGAAGGAGGAAGGGGCTCGAGAGGCGGGGAAGGAGGGAGGACGGGTCCCCTGCTAGACCTGCTTTCAGAGAAACTGCTGCTACTGGCTGCTGGTATCTGACGCGTGGCTGCTTGAATCGACATCGCTGCTACTGCTTGCCTCTGATGCTGTGCACTGGGCCCCCTACTGGAGCTTTCCCTGGCAGTTTTGTCGTCCCCGCCGCCCTCATTGCAAGAGAAAGAGGCCTGGAGACTGTGACGTGGACGCACTTCTGGTTGACATCGAGCTCGAGCGGATGCGACTCTATGCCTACTAACTCCTGCTCCTCCGCCATCTTGCGACCCACGAGCGAGTGACCCTCCACCAAGAAGTTGATTCTGCACTGCGGCTGGCTCCCCGCCTTGACGTGATAGTCGCTGTCCCTGCTCCAGTGCACGAAATCCTCCATGTCCGAGGGATGCCCTTTGTCTACTGCCTCCTTGTGAAGCCTTCCGATTGCCAAGCCCAACACTTTGATTTCGTCTGGCTTTCCCTCGGCGATGGTGTCCTTGAGGCACTCGGGCAAACTGGCGAACGCGTGGAGGTGCAGACTGCCCAGCTGGTGCCCGCTTCCTTGCTGCTTGACCTGGAAGTCGTAGTTTGCGGTAGCCTTTTTCATGTTCATAGGCACAGGATGGCCCCCTGGGGACCTGAAGTGGGTGTCGTTGACTTCGCGTTCTCTCATCCACGCCTCGAGCTGCAGTATCAATTTCTTCTCCTGGCTGCTCGTCTCCTCCTCTCTCTGATTCTCGCCCTCCGATGGCTCCTGCGCCTGCACTGCCGCCAACCACTTCGACATCTAGAGAAAGGATGTGCGTGTCAAGATACTGCGCCAAGTGTGCATCAACAAAGTGTTGATCTAGTTGCTCTGGTGTTGGAGCAGAAAAGCTACAGAGGGTGCACTGCGTACACTTGTGCGCCACTCGCTCAGGATTTCTGGAACTAAAATCTGTCATGTATCGCTTGTACTTGGGTGCTGCTGCTAGGTGCCACAGTGCCGTTTCCCTGTCCGCGAATGTGCAGTTTGAAAGTGTAACGGCATGTGGCACTCTATTCGTCTTACATTTAGTTTCTAGCATGGGACCTCTATCTGTTCCTACACGTGCACATACACGGTTCATGTGGGCCGTTAGAGCCTTCTGAGATATAAAAACTACCCATGCATATTGGACACTCAAACTCTACATATCCCCCCTCTGTCGGGGTGGCAGGTTGGGTAACTTTACACGGTCCTGGCCCAGGAGGTGGGATCGAGACCGCAAGCTCCTTGGACCTGAGCTGCGTGACATCGATTTTCAGGAAAACATCTCGGGCTTCACCCGAACATAGCTTTAAAAACTTGCCCTCAAGTTCTGATTCGAGCCCCTCCCCTTCCTCAATCTCAAACAGCGCTTGCACATCAGCCCAGAACTGTTTAGTCCACGCGTGGGCAGTGGGGAGGACCTCGCCATCACTCGAGACTTCAAAGTTCGCGGCCTCACACTGTGCCTGTCCGACAAGAGCTGCTGTGACCTGACGATGTTCACGCTGTTTCGCAACAGTATCCTGCAACCACTTCAGACGTCTGATCCTGAGCTCGACGAAAAGGCTGCCGAACTTCATCAGGCGCTGTACTTCACGATTACTCGGTGCCCATACTCTGTGTTCAGAACGATGTGTGTGCTTCCCTTGTAGGACCACGCGTGCATATTTATAAATCTGCTGCTGCAGGGGCTCCAGGGATTGTCTGGTGATGGGCGTCTTCATGTTGAGGACGTAAGCTTCCAGCCCCGAGAGGGCCGCGTTGATGACCACCCCCCACGAACACGATACCCTTGAAACGCATACTTACTTGTGCTGTGGTCCAGAACGCCCCCATTTTGAACCAAACCGTTTTTACTGCCTGAAGTCGAACATGTTTCCCAGCAGGAAATCCATTACTGTAGTGTTGTTGCCCCCCCCCCCCCAAGATTTCGAGCCGCCGAAACTGTTTTACCTTCAAGTCTCAAACGTCTCGAGTGGAAATCACTATTGAACTTCGACGCTGTGGGGCCCGCTCCCTGGACGAGGTTAACTTGCTTGTCCCGATTTTGTGCGCCTCCAACTGCCTCTAGCCCATGATCAAAAACTCGTTTTCCCAGGAGGCAGCTCTCTGGATGTGATGTTGATCTGCTCCCATGATTTTCCGAGCGACATCGTCGACGAAGGTATTGGTGGCAAGGTCGACGGTCCTCTGGTTTCGCGGTGACTGGATGGCATCTGGCATTGTCATGTGCAACGCTCTCTGCCATGGGTCTTGATCAAGAAACGATATCATGGACTCGACGCCGTATCCGTAAGTTTTCACAAACAGCTTGGTGGCAGCATGATCTCCTGGAAGTACTCCTGACCCATTTGCCATGTGTGCACTGGTGTGTCCATCCGCGATCACAAACGTACTGTTGTAGATCCTCTGGAGAAAGACATCCTCTTTGCCCTCCTGCACCAATTCCGATACTGCACGTTCTACGACATCCTTGTGCACGCAATACGAGGCATTGTTGGCATCATGGTACCGTGTAATATGTGCCACTCCTGCTCTTCGAAGCCTCGCTGATCCACATTGTTGAACCAGCATTGCATCTTCTCGACGTCTGTGTGATATACCCCCATGAGCCCAATAATCATACGTAGTGTTGATCCTTCTTCACCAATGAACGATAGAACGATTTACCCAGCCCACAAAAAAACATGATTGGCCTCTCCGCCGCCGTGCCCAGCTTGTCATTGTGTTTCGCTAGCCGACAACACGAGGCCTGATGCCAGGCGGCGGGTGCTCTCCCAACCGTTCCGATACATCTGCGAAGCAAGTAAAGCGCCCGCTCAAACTCTGGCGCCTCAATCTGCTCATCCTCGGGCTGCAGTCCCAGCCCACCTCCACGTTGAGGTCGATAATACCAATTTGGCATTGCTAAAACTCTAAGTACGTCACTTGGTGCCGACCAGCTGGGCTGTGCTCTCCATGACGCCAGTCGCTTCAGGGATTTCCTGAGGCGTTCCACCATGAACAAAGCTTCTTCATGAATAGCAGTGTAGTCCAGCATCTCGTCAGTCTCGTTGGGATTGATCCATTCCAGATGCGAAGGTTTGTGATGTGCATTGCGTGAAGCCTTCATTCCAGTGGTTGCTTCCACGGCCTGCTGCTCAAACGGTAGTCTCCAGAATCCAGAACAAACTTCAGGATCTTCACCTCGCTCTAGTAGTTGCGCTCGTGCTTCTCCTTCTTCTCCTGTCTGCTGGAACTTGTCGATCCATTCTGCTGCCGATGCCCTTGAGGTGGGCACTCTGTTGTACCGTCGGCCTCGCGGCCCTCGACAGGTTCCAGCCAATAGTCTCGCTATCTTGTGAGCGTCGTAGAATCTCCTGGCTCTCCACGCATCCCAAAGACCCTCAATACGTTTTTTCCGTGAGGGATTGAATACACTGTTTCTTAAATTTCTTCAACTGTCGACTTAATCTGGCTACTTCGATGTTGCAGTCATCTGGGTACTGTGTCTCATTCTCCTTGGCCTGACGTCTCGCCTTGAGTAGATCTTTCAGCTGAGAGCTCTGTGCCAATGTTGCTTCACGTTTTTCGACGTACCCTGGAGACTTCTGCAGCTTCTCTGCTGCGACCTCTTGTACGATCTGCATGATGCCCGCGTTAAATTGATCCACATCTCCTGCCATCTCCCACTCTTCGAACTGCTGCTTGTGTTCAGACAACCGCTCTTCAACTTGTGACGAACTGTCGTCTACCCGTGCCGTACAGCAAGACCGCGTTGCACGCTTCCTGGCTGTATCTCAGCATCATGGGCTTCGTCTGGTACTCAAATGTGTGCCACATGGCCGTGTAGAGTGGGACGTGATCCTTTGGTGTATTGCACCTGATGTGCTGCAATCTCCTACCCTTGTTGACGGAGACGAAGCACTCTTCTACGTTCTGAATCATACTGCGCGGGCACGCCAAAAAATCAATACGTCTCACAACTTTTGATGAGATGCCGTAGTAAGTGGCGCCCGCGTCAAAGTACGTGTTGGCCAACACCAGGTCATGTGCCTGCAACGTCGGCTTGATGCTGCGAAAGTTAGGTCCTTCAGCGGCTGGCATGATTGTACCCGTCACTTGTGAGGCCGTCTCATCCAAACCACATTCTGAATTAAGATCCATTCCGATCAGCGGGAGGCACCGTGCTGGAAGAGAATTGAGCTGGTCGTGCAACCACTTCGTGAGCTCAGACGATATGGCCTTCTGCTCCGCCACCGCGCCTTTCCCCTTGCCTCTGGGCGGGTAGTACAGGGCAAACATAGCGAGGTCCTGGCGCCCCCTTTTGTATCTGACCATGAGTGCTCTGCCCTGTAGCTTCTTCTGGCCCTCGACTATGCGCACGATGTGTGTCTCGGCATACCTGTGTCTGTGAAGCGCTACTGCGACACCACACGCATGGTTGCTGTCTCTGCCGTAGCCCGAGTGAACGACAAAATGCTCTGCTGTTGCCTGCCTCGACGGTTCCCCTCGACTCCTGACCGTCGTCCCTTGGAGGAATATAAAGTCGACAGACTTGTACTCCATCGAGATGTCGTTGAGCCTGAGCGGGGCGGCGAGAGTCAACGGGTTGTACACCACCGTCCGCAAGCTCCGCCAACCGCCGCCGCTCCCATCCCTGGGCCCGCTCATCCTATCAAAACATGATGGCTGGAGGGGACCGGTGGGCGTGCTGCCGCTGAAGCTGCCTGATGTCTCTCGATCGAAAGGGGCAGCTGGGGAGGAGGAGGAGGAGGAGGATGAGGATGAGGAGGAGGAAGAGGAAGAGGAGGAGGAGGAGGAGGAGGAGGGCGAGAATAAGGAGGAGGAGGAGGAGGAAGGGGAGAGGGAGGGATGAGGAGAAGAAGCATGAGGAGGAGGCGGAACACGGAAATCGGAACTCGGGGATCCGCGAAAGATCGTCACTCAGGACGGCACTGCCGGGGGAGTGCAAGACAAGATAATCTTGCAGACCAGAGGAGGAGGAGGAGGAGGAGGAGGAGGAGGAGGAGGAGGGGCAGGAGGGGGAGGAAGGGGGATATGTGGAGGAGGAGGAGGAAGAGGAAAAGGTCGAGGAGGAGGATGATGAGTAGAAGGAGGAGGAAGGGGAGGAGGAGGAGGAGGAGGAGGAGGAGGAGGAGGAGGAGGGGGAGGCTGAGGTGTAGGAGGAGAGGGAGGAGGAGGAGGAGGACGACGAGAAGGAGGAGGAAACAGAGGAGGAGGGGTGGTGGAGGAGGAGGAGGCGTGGAGGAGGAGGAGGACCAGTGTAACCCCAAGAGCTACCAACGATCTTGACATAAGCCCTTCCTCCAAGCTTCCTCTCCTTAGGCTCCTACAACGTTTCATCGGGATGCCTCGTTGGAAGACAACCATGTGAAGACCTTGCAGCATGCCAAAACATGGTTTTCGGGATTCCAACGCCACGCATGAACCTGACTGTTGCGTCTTGACGATACTGGATGGTGCCAGAACGCCATCCCTGGGACTTCAACACCGTCAATCAGCGTTTCGGTTGCGCCCGCATCATCCTGAATCCGCCCAAGTGCGTTGATCATGGGAGTCCGTGAAATGTTTGCAAATGTTAAACGCGAATGTGCGTGGCGCTAAGGCGAGAGCCACATGTTGAAAAGGAACCGCTCTCAATCCGCGAAACTCTTGCAATTATTCACAAAGAGTGCACGCGGCGCACATGCGAGAACCACATTCTGAAAACCACCCACCCTCACTCCGTGAAGCTTTTCCATTGTTTCAACACGAATGCACCTGGTGGTAAGGCGAGAGTCGCAGTTTGGAATCCACCAGCCCTCAATCCGTGAAGCTCTTGCATGTTTTTGAGATCGACTGCGCGCGGCGCTAAGGAGAGAGCCACATGTTGACAACCACCCGCCTTCATCCGTGAAACTCTAGACGCTTCGCGTATCCCCACCAGCTGCTTTCGTCTAATTATTGGCCTGTCTCCGCTGCTTTAGTCTAATTCGTCGCTGCGTGGCCCGCTTTGACCTGACTCGCCGCCGGCGCGCTCGCCCGCGGCCGCTGACTAAAAAGTATCCCCACCAGCCTTCGGTGCGGACCGAGGCTCGCGCCTCCATGGACTTCCCGGGCACGGTTTCCCCTGACGCGGGCCTTCATCCGGGTCCCCCGCCGGCCGGCGCACGTTCGCGGCCTCGGCATTTGGGTTGACAGTTTCACGGCCTTCGGCGTCTGACGGCCGGCGGTGGTTCAGAGTGCACGTTCGCCCACCCGCTGCAGACGAATTTGGAGAGCAACGTGTCCATGGCGGTCACCTGCCCAGACCTTCGCTTCTGAATTGCGCCGCGTGTGCTTCTTTTTCTCCCTTTTTGCGTTTTTCCGTTTTTCTTTTTCTTTGTGTTTCTTCTTCTTCGCTTCTTTTTGTTCCGTTATTCTTCTTCGCCCGTGGAGTCCGCCGTTCTCTTGTCGTACTGTTCGAGCAACTAGGAGGGGGGCTCTTGCGTGACACTTCCTTGCAAGTCATTCCATGGGCGCGTGAGGATCGCCTCGTGATGTGCCTTTTGGGGCGTTCGAGTGCTATGCCTGGTAAAGTTTGCTGGTGCCCTTGTCGGGTTGCGGGCCCCATAGGGACAGGGTTCCCGCCAGAGTTTTCCTCGCTATCCATTCACCGACGAAGGTCCCGTTTGAGATTTCTTCCACACGCAGTCCAGAGGAGCCGAACAGTGACGACACTTACAGGATTCCGATGGCGCGTTCGGATTGCCAGCGTCAAATGCTGGGCCCATGAGGAAGGGGCTCCCGCCTGAGATTTCCCCGCAATTCATTCACAGACGAAGCTCCCGCGTGAGATTTCCGCCAGATGCAGTCCAGAGGAACCGAACAGGGACGGCACTTACAGGATTCCAGTGACCCGCTCGGGTACCAACATGAAATGCGGGTTCCATAGGCAGGGGACTCCCGCTTGACGTTTCCCAGACGAAGCTCCCGCGTGAACTTTCTTCCATGTTCAATCCAGAGGAGCCGAAAAGTGACGACGGTCACACGATCCCGATGACCCGTTCGGATTCCCAATGCGCAGTGCGGACCCCATAGGGGAGGGGTTCTTGCTTGGGACCCCTTCGCCATTTATTCACACACGAAACCCCCGCCCGAGAGTCCTCCATTTTCAGTCCATGCAGAGAAGCCGAACAGTGAGGAAAACTAAAGGATTCCAGTGCCCTTTTTTCGGAGTGCCAGCGTGGAGCGCGGACCCCATAAAGAAAGCACTCCAGTCGGATCCTTTCGCATTATCCAGTCAACGGCGAAAGTCCCGCCTGAAACTTCCTCCATATTCAATCCAGAGGAACCGAACAGTGACGACTGTTACACGATTCCGATGACCCAGTCGGATCGCCAACATGAGCTGCGGACCCCGGAGGGAGGGGGTTCGGATGATGACGGTGGTACAGACGATGACTAGCGTGATAACGATTGCGATAGTGACGGTGATGCGGTGGAAGAGACGGGAGAGGGTGGGAGGTCATCCTGCGCGGCGGTGTGCAGTGAAAACAGGAACCCCGCTTGGGATGTGGGGAATATGAACAAGGTAGTGGAGAAGGAGGAGGAGGAGGAGGAAGAGCAGCAGGAGGAGGCGGAGGAGGAGGAAGAGAAGGAGGACCGCCCTTCCCGTGCGTATACAATTCGACCCCATATAGATTCATTCAAGCGTCCAACGACACCCCGGAGCGCGCCAGCGCATTTGTATACCCCGTTTTTTTCTTCTCTCGCCAAGCCAACTTCACATATCGACTGCTTGGGGTATCGTTCCATGGGTCAGGACCCCCCCGTTGCTTTGACAGCTCCGTTTCGCGCGATCGACTCAGCAATCGAGAAAGTTGGGTACGTACGAAAAACAGATGCTAGAACGACCAGGGCCGACACCCTCCCTACCTCGTTTCCTTTCGCTCCCCATCAGAACCACTACAGCATAAACGTGCTGAGCTTCATGGGCGGCGCGGCGCTCTCTGCGGTCTCATTCCTGGGACGGGCAGGGGGCAATGGGAGGCGGGGGCCGAGGCGCAGACAAGGGTGTCCGCGGTTGGGTTGGCTCGGCTGCGTCGCAGTCGCTTGCGTCCGCTCGGTTCGGAACGCTCGGTTGCTGTGCCGCTGCTTGGTCGCTGCGCGCTTCTAGGCTGCTTTGGGTTCTGTCGGTTTTGGTCGGTGTCGGTTTGGTTGTCGGTTCGACAGGTCTTCGGTTGTCCTGTCGCTGCGGTCGGTCTTGGCCAAGAATCGGCGGCGAGCACCGGGGGGGAAGTGAGAAGGGGCAGGCCTTACCGGAATGCTCGGCTGGCACCCGGCCTTCTGAGAAGTCTTCTAAGCCTTCCCCCAAGACACGAACAATTTTTCAGAAGGCGCGAGGGCTTCTGAGAAGTCCCGATGCCTTCAGAGAAGATCTTCTCCTTCTCGTTTCCCCCCCTCCCTCGCCGCCGAAAGAAGGGAGGGGACGAGCAGAGAAGAGAGGAGGGACGGGGGTGGGTGAAATGGGGGAAAGGGAAAAGGAAGGAGGAGTACTATTGCTAAGGCCTTACGGCTAGTGCCGCCGATCCTGGATACCTCGGCCCTCGGGGATGACGGGATGCGTGGTAAGACGTCGGAGGTACATGGAGACGTGGCGGAGGAGGAGGCGGAGGAGGAGGAGGAGGAGGAGGAGGAGGAGGAGGAGGAGGGGGAGGAGGAGGGGGAGGAGGGAGGAGTAAAAGGAGGATGAGGAGGATTAATAGGAGGACGAGGGGGGAGGGGGGGGGAGGAGGAGGAGGAGGGGGGAGGAGGGGGAGGAGGAGGAGGAGTAGGAGGAGGAGGAGGAGGAGGAGGAGGAGGTGGTGGAGGAGGAGGAGGAGGAGGAGGGGGAGGAGGAGGGGGAGAGGGAGGGAGAGTGTCGCCCAGGGGGATGCGTATCTGCCCCCCCCGATGGGGAGGGTAGGGAGGGGCTTCGCGGCGACTACGAGTTCTTTCTGTTTCGTGTTCGATTTCCTTTTATTTCGGGCGACTACTACTACGACGACGACGACGACGACGACGACGACGACGACGACGACGACGACGACGGTGATCCACGCAAGACGGCGACACCGGGATGCGTCTTCCACACGCCGACAGGGTCGGCGGATTTCAAAAGCGTGGCTCCCCACAGATCTGGTGTCCCGCTTTTCACTCCGAGCGGTTTTTTGACCGTCCCGAGGCCCCGAGACCCGGTAGGGGGCCTCCAGATGCCGAAAGCTGCCAAACATTTTCCGACGTAGTTTTGTCACGAAGCGAGGATGTCAGCGGAGTAGCAGTCGGCCACGCGCAGAGGGGGGCGGGGGGAGGGGGGAGGGCTTCTTAGAAGTAGCCCTGTTTCTTAGAAGGCGCGGGCCTTATTTGTACGTAGATGCAAGGCCGGCGCCTTCTAAGAACAGCCTCCTTCTAAGAAGCCCTCCCCCCTCCCTCCACCCCCTTGTGCGCGCCGCCAAGGAGGAGCAGGAAGGAGAATTGGCAGTGTTGGAGGGAAAAGGGAGGGGGTCACGATGCGCTTCTGCGGCAGCGCCGTGGGGAAGTGCGCGGGCGCCGTCGAGATGGGGGGTGCTTCAGGCGAGAGCTCGTGCAAGAGAGCGGGGGTGCAGACATGAGGGGTGGGCACACTGCACAATGAACGAGCAGTGCATGTCGAGTTTTGTCCATGCGGGGTTACACCGCGAGATCACTGGCACCGCGATGCTCTGGCAAATTGCGAAGCCGCCGCGCTTCATTTTATGACCGTTCCGTCTCGCGGCGCCTCCTGGCAGACGGGCAGGGTTGCTGAACTTTTTTGGTGTGTTGTTTGGCCCGTTGAACTATGTCCTGAAGCTCTACCAGCTCGTCTTTGGCTTGACCATCTGTGCGATCGACGGGCCGAACGACAAGATACCGAGAGTGCAGGCGAGTTTTGGGGGAGTGGGGGGAATTGCTTCGGCCCTTACGGCCCGATCGAGATCGCGAGACCGGGGGATGAATTCATGAAGCGCGCAGTGGGGTTCCCCATGCGGGGAGAAGCCAGAAAACAAGGAGAAGTACGAGGAGTAGGAGTAGGAGTAGGAGTAGGAGTAGGAGGAGGAGGAGGAGGAGGAGGAGGAGGAGGAGGAGGAGGAGTGGGTCACGATAAGACAAGCGAGGATGATGAGGATGGCAAGCCGGACTAGGAGGGCGACGAGGAGGGCGTGGAGCACGAGGAGTACGAGTAGGGAGGGGATGGGGACGGAGGATCAGGCAAAGACGAGGAGGAGGAAGAGGAGGACGAGGCAAGCAGCAGCGTTCGGATAACTGCATTGCTGTCATTGCCTGATTGCCTCAGGAGGGGGGAAGGGAAGTGAAGGAGGAAGGTTTTTGTTGGCTTCGTGGCATGTGTGCGGGGGGGCCCGTATCTTCTGCTGGAAGTTTCCCTCATGCGCTCTGTCATTTCTCCCACGCGCCGATGTGGCTGCAGTGTGAAGGCTGGGCGCTGTCGCTCCAGCGACGCAGTCTCCAGCGTCGCAGCAGCCCGCAGTCATCGCTCGGGGTGGGCTCCTGCGAGCCAGCGCGGCCACCCGCGTGCACGGTACCAGCGTGCCTCTGTTTCTTCAGGGTCACGTCCGCGCTTCGCAGGCGGGCTGGCCCGTGAGGCCCTGATGGGCAGCAAGAGCTGTTCTGGCAGGAACCTGCCGTGCACATGACGCGGTCGGCCTGGACCAGAGCGAGGGGCACACGTGCGACCATGTGTCTCTCCAGCGCTCGGTCCCTTCCGTGGCCGTGGAGGCTGGGCGCCCGCGCGTGCGTCTGTCGGCGTGTCCTCCGCATGTTCCTAGTCTGGCTCCATCTGAATGCGTGAGTGTGTGTGTATCTGTGTGTGTGTGTATCTCTCTGTGTGTGTGTGTGTGGCCAGGACCGTTCTCAACGCCTGCGCGGCCGAGATCGGTCTGCCCACCTACCAGCGGCCGCCCCACGTGGTTGCGCGCTCGCCTCTCCGGGATGGCACTGCCAGCGCTCAAGCGCCCCTGCCTCCCCGATGCCCCACCAGGCCAGGGATGCGAGGTCCCCTCGGCGCCCGAGGATATCGCTCCTCGTGCGACCTCTGCGCCACCGCAAGGACTGCTGTTGTCGCGCCACCCCCCAGGGACCAGTGAGGGGCTGGCTCTTGCTCCCTGTTCCTTTCCCGTTCTGTCAGGCCGCCGGGCGTGCGCGCGGCGACGACCGAAACGAGTGTGTGTGTGTGTGTGTTTGTGTGTGTGTTGTGTGTGTGTGTGAGTGTGAATGTGTGTGTGTGTGTGCGAATGTGTGTGTGTGTGTGCGTGTGTGTGTGTATGTGTGTATGCCGAGAAGAGTGTGTGTATGTATGCGTGTGTATGCGCGCGCGTGTGTGTGTGTGCATGTATGTGTGCGTGTGTGCGCGTATGTGTGTGTGTGTGTGTGTGAGAGTGAGTGTCAGGGCTCGGCCGTCTCGACGCGCGTGCGCGCTCGCTCCTCTGACTTCTCTCTACCCTGTCATCGTGCGCGGGGCCGCGACGCCAAAACAACTTGTGTGTGCGTGTGTGCCACAGAGTCGTGGTGCGCGACATTCGAGCAGCTGCGCCCCTCCTTTCACTTCCTCGGGCCTCCCCCCTGCCTCGGTGGGCCTCCCTCGCCCTCGGGGCCCCGCGGGTGCAGCTCTACCGCCGCCTTCAGACAGGGCTTCCGAGGATCCGAGCACCTAGCCGTTCCCAGAGCCGGCGATGGCCCCGCGGAGCTCGTCGTCGTCGTCGCTGTTGTCGTCGATTCGTCCTCGTCGTCGTCGTCCTGCTCCTCCACCTAGTCGTCCGCCGTGGTTTCCTCCTTATGGTGCTTTCTCCTCGCTCTAGTCCTCATCTTCCCCCCATCCATCCCTTGCGCCTGGCGCCAGGCTCCCTCTCGCGCTGCAGGCACCCCTCAAGGCTCGAAGTTCCACTCGGCACGTGGACTGGCAAGCGGGATGCGATTGAGCACGCGGGAAAGGGATGGGAGGGAGGGGTAGGATTCAGCCGGGCCTGTCCCTCTACAGGAGGAGCGCTCAAAAATTGTCAAAAAATAGTCTGGAGACGATGTTTCGATTGTTATTTGCATTTTTGGGGGATTTTTTGACTATCATTCATTTTTCGTCCAAAAGCCGCCGGTAGGGGGACATGCCCGACCTACGGGTAGGATGTCGGATGTGGCGCTGGCGCGCCGATCCTGCCCTGCGCCCCGTCTCCGCTCCCTCTCCTTTCGCTCGCTTCTTCTCCTCTCCCCTCGTCCCTCCTCGTCCCTCCTCTCCCTCCTGTCCCCCTTTCTTCTCCCCTCCCTCGTCCCCTCTCTCCCCGGCGTGCCGTGCCAGCCGGCGCGGGACCTCCCTGCCCAGGCGTTCATAGTGCAGTACACGCCAGTGCTGCACAACAACCTCGGGCGCTCTCTCTTCTATTTGTTCATCGCGAGCCTCGAGGGCACGCAGGTTGAGGGAGGGAGGGAGGAGCAGAGGGAGCTGTGAATCCGAAAGCCGGAACAGGGTGACCTTTTGGCCCCGGCCCTAAAATCACGCAGCGCGGGGATGACGATTGAAACATCACATTTTAGAACCCCCCCGCCCCGTGGACTACCTGCTTAACGTATCCCGGACCTCGGTGACACCGAGCCCGACCCGCGCGGAATGGGCGTGACACCTGCATTCTGGCGCCGCGCTTGTCTTGGAATGGTGATGCTCCGGCTTGTGCGTGGGCCACATCTTTGGTTCAACAAGCTGCTGCGGCCTAGGCGCCAGCGACATCCTTCATTGAGCGCGTTTTTCTCGCCTGTGCATTGCATCGAAGCAGGAAAAGTGTATTGGTCAGAATGTTGTCCTTCCAAGCCTTGCAGTCACATCGAGCTGGGCCCTCGAAGTCTGGTCCTCGGGGATATGCTGCGCAGGCAGGCCTGGGGCAGCGGAAGGGGGAGGGAGGAAGCGGGGGAGGCAGGAGGTGGCGGGAGGCGGGTGACCGCAGGGGTGTTGGGGGAGTTGGGAGGAGGGCGGGAGGGAGGGACGGAATGAGGCGGGAGCAGGGGCAGGATGATGATGATGATGGTGATGATGATGATGATGATGATGATGAGGATGAGGATGAGGATGAGGATGAGGATGAGGACGAGGATGAGGATGAGGATGATGATGATGATGATGATGATGGTGGTGGTGGTGGTGGTGATGATGATGATGATGATGCTGATGATGATGATGATGCTGATGATGATGATGTTGATGATGATAATGATGCTGATGATGATGATGATGATGATGATGATGATGACGATAATGATGATGATGATGATGATGATGATGATGATGATGATGATGATGATGATGATGATGATGATGATAATAATGACGACGATGACAGTGAGGATGAGGATGAGGATGATGATGAGAAGGAGGATGATGATGAGGATCAGGACGATGATGATGATGATGATGATGGTGATGATGATGAGGAGGAGGAGGATGCCGATGATGATGGTGATGATGATGATGATGCAGAGGAGGATGAGGATGAGGATGAGGATGAGGATGAGGATGAGGATGAGGATGAGGGTCGCTGATGATGATGATGATGACGATGATGATTATGATGATGATGATGAGGAGGAGTATGTTGAGGATGATGATGGTGATGATGAGGAGGAGGAGGAATAGGACTATGCTGATGTTGTTGATGAAGATGATGACGTTGATGATGAGTATGATGATGATGCTGCTGCTGATGATGATGATGATGATGATGATGATGATGATGATGATGATGATGATGATTATTATGATGCTGCTGATGATGATGATGATGATGATGATGATGATGATGATGATGATGATGATGATGATGAGGAGGAGGAGGAGGAGGAGGAGGAGGAGGATACTGCTGGTGATAATGATGATGAGGAGGAGGAGGAGGAGACGGAGGAAGAGGAAGAGGAAGAGTAGGAGGAAAGAGGAGGGCCGAGAGTATGTAGGCAGGGCGGAGAGTGGCAGCGATGTCTATGGGAGCAGGGAGGAGGCGCGCCTCCCCCTTCAGGGGGCACGTGAGCCGGGGATTGGCTTCGGGGGGAGCGCATCGACCCCTGGGACGACCCCATGAGCCCAAGACGGCTTCGATATTGCCCCAAGGTTAAATTTTTCCAAACCCTAGTTGACGACCCCAAGACTGTGTCAACATGGCTCCAATGTGAATCCGATGCGTTTCTTTCTTCTGCCCTTGCTCTTGGCTTGGGCCGATAGGACGGATGGGGGTGCTGGCCCTCCGCCCCCTCGTCGTCGTTCTCTTCCTCGACCTCGTCCTCATCGCCCTCGTCGTCGTCGTCGTCGCCGTCCGCCTGGTCCCTTGGCCCCATACAGAGCAAAACACCGAATCCCGAACACAAACCGAATCCATCCATGCTCTGAAACACCAAAAACATGGGGTCGCCTATGCCGACAATGGCACGTGAGCTGCTCGCGTAAGGTCGCTCGTAAGCGCCCTCGTGTCCCATGTGGCGTGCCGCGCCGGCGGCCCGCGTAAGCCACCGCGCAAGCCACCAAGCAAGGTCGCTATGCCATCTCGCGTAAGACCCGCTTGTGTTTGTCGCTCATGCGGCTCCAGAGCTTCAGAGACTTGCCATCTCCGTCCTTGCGCTTCTCCAGCACTTGAGGCCGTCTTGCGAACAGTACACCCGACAAATACACGGGAATGGACGTCCGAGCGATGGCGGGGCACGGGCAGAAGCCCCCAAAGCGGGGCTCCGTGGGAGGAGTAAGCTAAGCACGGGCGCGCGGCTGCTCGGACAGGTTATCGTTTACGTCTTCATTTTTTTGCCGATCGGCGCGGGTCCTCGCACTCCCCTTTCCCCCCCCTCCCGTGGCGTAGGTCTTGGCTGTTTCTGGTGCCCGTTTCAGGCAGGTCGGGTCTCCCTCAGAGGAAGCACTGTTGGAAACAGTCGCATTAAGCAGAGGTCCGCAGCCAGAACCCCCCCTCAGCTCGCTCTGGTCGACCCGAAGGGGGTCCAGCTGAAAGGGGGTGGTGCAACAGACTTGGGTCAATTGTAGTGCAATCGTATTGCGCCAGAGAATTGTATGGCATTGTATCGCAGCGAATGTATTGCACGCGAAAGCCCAGCGATACATTTGCGCACTGCAGTGTGTTGCAACCCCCAGACCTGCTGCAACCCCACAAATCTCTTGCACCAGCTCTATTGCACCACCCCCTTGTCGCTGGACCCCCTCTTGGGTCAACCAGACTCCCCCCCCTCTTCCGCCCAATGCCGAAACGCCGAATCTGAGCACGTTCGCCAGAGCGGGGATGGGCGGCCGCCCCCATCTCTGCCGCTCTCTCGCTTCGGGTGGCTCGCGGGGGGCGTGGCGGCAACTCGCCGCAGCCTCGAGCGGGGCGCTGCGGGTGGCGTGGGGTGGGGCGGCGGGGCGGGCGGCCATGCAGGGCTTGCTTCGATGCTCCTCCGACTCGATTCGATGCTCAATGTGGATGGCCTGCGGCTCCTGTTCGATTCGGCCCCGGATTCCGACCTTGCATGCCGATTTTTCTCAATGGGGCTCTGCTGCTCCGCCGAATTTTGCCTCCGATTCGACTCTCCTCCCGACTCGGCTGCCGATTTCCCCGCCGATCCGGTTCACGTCGATCGCCGATACGACTTGTTGATTCGATTCCGGGCCCTCCTGGCCATGCCATCACCGCTCCTTCCGAGATGATCTTAGCATCGGGCAAGTGGGAGCGGGCAGCTCTTCCAGGGAGAATCGTACGTCCGCCTCACTTCCCCCCATCCTTGCGCCGTCCTCGACTCCCAAGCTTGTCCAAGTTCTCGAGAAGCGGGTCGGAACGGCGAACGCGGGGAACTTTCAGAAACGCGAAAACATCGCAAAAGAGGGGACGGCGCATGGATGACGTATGCTTGCGCTGTCGTGAGGAGGGGGGAGGAGGGGGAGGACGAGGGGAACAGAAGGAGGAGGAGGCAGAATAAGAAGAAACTTTATAATACTACTAACGCTAATAATCATATGGTGAATAATACGTATCATACGAAGAATAACCATAATACTAATAGTATGATTAATAAGACAAGCACTACTACTACGTATAAAATGAGTTAGAAGACGAATAATGGCACGGAGACGACTACAAACAAAACTACTACTAATACGAATTAAGAACATTGTTAGTACCACTACATAACACGACAATTGATAGTAGTACGACTAATAATCACAAAACACATGATACTAATAATCAAACTAATACTACTGCTAACAGCAAGAAGGAGACGACTAAGACGAAGAGGAGGAGGAGCAGGAGGAGGAGGGGGAGGAGGAGGAGGAGGAGGAGGAGGGGTGGAGGGGGAGGAGGATGAGGAGGAGGAGGAGGAGAAGAAGGAGGAGGTGGAGGAGGAAGGAGCAACAGCAGCAGCAGCAGCGGCAGCAGCAGCAGCACCAGCAGCAGCAGCATGACAAAAAGGCAGGGAGCGGATGCAGAAGGAGCGGAATTCGTGGAATCGGAAGCTGTGGCTTTTCAATATGATAATCTTGGCATCGCTCGGACGTGTGTATTTTCCCTCAGCGAGGACCATCGAGGAGCATGTTGGGTCATCTTGGGAAACACAAGCGCGCGAAATCGACAGATGCACAGGGAATCGACGTCCGAGCGATGGCGATGAATTGTGCACCGCTCAGTATTCTCTGTAGCGCATTTACCATATTACATTCCATTGTGTCGTTCGGGGCACGGTGACGGAGTTCTGCAATTCAGCGAGCCAGCAGAAGAAGTGACGAGGATGCGTCAGCAAGGCGTTCCCTGACATCGTTTCCTTCATCCTCACGGCAGCGCGAGTCAATGTTTTGTCGTCCTCCTCGTTCTCCCCGTCTTCAATCTGACCGTTCTCCTCATTATCCTCGTCCTTGCCATCCCATCACCATGCTCCGCCTCCTCATCCCCCCGCTCTTCCGTTCCCTCTTATTGCGAAGGCCTTACGGCCGGTGCCGCCGACCTTGCAGACGGAGACGACGAGCAGGACAAGGACGTTGAGGAGCAGGAGGCGGAGGAAGTCAGGGAGCAGGAGGGGGTGGAGGAGGGGGAGGAGGAGGAGGAGGAGGAGGAGGAGGAGGAGGAGGAGGAGGAGGAGGAGGAGGAGGGGGGGGAGGAGGAGGAGGAGGAGGAGGAGGAGGAGGAGGAGGAGGAGGGAGGAGGAGGAGGAGGAGGAGGAGGAGGAGGAGGAGTTGGGGAGGGGGGAAATCGAGCAGGACGAGGCGGGCAGGGCCGCATGGTGCAGGAGTGGTCCTGGGGTCCTGGGGCCTGGGGTCTGGGAGTCCTGGGCTTTTTGGGGGGGCTGGTTCCTGGTGCTGGGTCCTGGGAGGAGGTCCTCGGGGCTGGGTCCTGGAGGGTCCCAGGGACCGGAATTCTGGGTCCTGGGGTGTCCCGTGGCCGAACGTCCAGGAGGCCGGTTCGGTTCTGGAGGGGGACGGATGAAAGAGGACAGATGAGGATGGAGGGAGGAGGTGGGAGGGAGGAGAGGGCGTGGTAGAATGCTTTGGCTCTTGGCTCGTCTGAGGCTTTGTGTGGGCCCCGGGACCCCCATGGGGGGAGTCGTATCTGACGCGGGACCCCCCCCGGGACCCCCCGAGTCATATTTTACGCGGGACCCCCCCAGGACCCCCCCGGCAGGGAGGGTATCAAAGGGACGGGGCATCCTTTCGACTCAATGACAACGTTGCTCTTGATGGGGGAGGCCCTGGAAAAGCAGGGGGGGGAGCGGCGACAGGCCCAGGGAAGAGGGGGAAAGGGGAGGAGGGGAGACGGGCCCAGGGAAAGGGGGAGCGCAGGGACAGGAGACGACTGGCCCAGGGAAAGGGTGTGCGCAGGGACAGGGGACGACGGAGACGACGACGAACGAACGATGGGAACGGACAAGCCCCTCACACACGCCGACACAGGGTCGGCGGATCCGCCGCCGCCTGCCCCTTCCCCCTCTCCCCCTCCTGGTGCGCGTGTCGAGCCGGCTGTGAAGCACAGCAGGGCACGAGGGAAGGACTCCTGGATTCACATGATCGTAGGGTGGTACTTCTTCGGCATCTCCCTGATGTTTATTGCGCTGAAGGACGCCCGGGGGCTCGCAGGGCTTCTCGGCTCGTCTCCCGCGGGGCGAGCTGCCGGGAGTGCGGTGGGCAGCTCTCGTGCCGCACTCCGCACCTGTTCGGTGCACTTGCCACGGTGTTGGCGCATCGCTCGGACGTGTTTTTTGTTCTCGGCCAGGCCCGTCGAGGCGCATATTGGATCACTTTTCGAGCAAATGAGCGCACGAAACCGAAACATACACGGGGAATGGCCGTCCGAGCGATGGCAAATGATGGGGATATGCTGCCCTTTGGGCTTGGCTGTCTTGTGCCAACGTTATGCAACACCCCGAGTGGCCCCGGCAGCAGCATCGAACGGGAGCTCGGTGTGGCTCCACGAGGCCATCGGCAGCTTCGAATCTGTTATGGATGTGTGATGGGACACCATACTCCCTGCTCCCCGCCATCCTTCCGTCCCTTATGCATGCTCCCCGCCGCTGGCGTTCAACCTCGAACGCCGCTGGCGATCCAGAATCGTTCGTTTTTGAACGATCTTACGTTTCGGAAGCTACCGATCGTTCAAGGTTGAACGATCCGCGCGGTGTCAGGAACTAACGCTAGGGTCGTTACGACACGAACTTGCAGTAATTTGTTCTGGATGCATGATGGGACTCCCTGCTCCCTGCTCTCCGCCTTCCTTCCTTCCCTCGTGCATGCTCCTTCCGTCCTTCCCATCCTGAGTGGCCCCTGTAGCATCGAACGGGAGCTCGGTGTGCCTCCACGCGACCAGTGGCAGCTTCTATACTCTGTTTTGGATGTATGATGGGACTCCCTGCTCCCTGCTCTGCTCCTTCCTTCCCTCCATTCTTCCTTCCCTCCCTCCCTTCCCTCCCTCCCTCCCCGCACTGAGTGGCCCCGGCAGCATCGAACGGGGATGTATGATGGAAATCCCTTTTCCCTGCTCCCCGCCTTCCTTCATTCCCTCATGCATGCTCCATTCCTTCCCTTCTCCCCTCCCCCCCTTCCCTCCCTTCCTCCCTCCCTCCCTCCCTCACTCCCAATGTCATTGTCCCCCCGAAAAATAGCCTGGCGAAGGACCCAACCATCTACAACTGTGCGAACCGCAATTGTGAATACCGTATTCAGTGGAGCTCCCTGTGGGGTCGCGGAACGTGTGAGGGGTGTGCCGAAATGTGTAAGGCGGACGCATGCGGGCGGTGGCTGGGACATTCGGTGGAGCTCCGTATGGGGCCACGATACGTGTGAATGTTGTGCCGAAATTGGTGTGGCTGACGCATGCGGTCGACGGCACTGTGGCATTCGGTGGAGCTCGCTATGGGGCCACGAATCGTGTGGGGCGTGCGCCGATATGGCTGTGGCGGACGCATGCGGGCGGTGGGGCCTTCGGTGGAGCTCCCTATGGGGCCACGAAACGTGTGAGGGGTGTGCCGAAACGGGTGTGCGTGACGCATGCGGGCTGCGCCACTGG
>CAUYUJ010007302.1:312368-421155 GCA_963575745.1 Prorocentrum cordatum
GCGTGTGCGTTGTGTGCCGAAGTTGGTTTGGGGGACGCATGCGGGCGGTGGCACTGTGGCCTTCGGTGGAGTTCCCTATGGAGCCACGAAGCGTGCGACGGGTGTACCGAAATTGGTGTGGGGGACGCATGCGGGCGGTCTTCGGTGGAGCTCCCTGTCAGGCCACGAAACGTGTGAGGGGTGTGCCGAAGTGTGTGTGTGTGTGTGTGTGTGTGTGTGTGTGAAGGGGGACGCATGCGGGCGGTGGCACTGGGGCCTTCGGTGGAGCTCCCTATGGGGCCACGAAGCGTGTGAGGGGTGTGCCGAAATGGGCGTGGGGGACGCATGCGGGCGGTGGCACTGGGGCTTTCGGTGGAATTTCATATGGGGGCACGGAACGTGTGAGGGGTGTGCCGAATTGTGTGTAGGGGGCGCATGCGGGCGGTGGCACTTGGGTCTTCGGTGGAGCTCCATATGGGGCCACGAAACGTGTGAGGGGTGTGCCGAAATGGTGTGGGGGACGCATGCGGGCGGTGGCACTGGGGCCTTCGGTGGGGCTCCCCATGGGGCCACGAAGCGTGTGAGGGGTGTGCCGACATGGGCGTGGGGGACGCATGCGGGCGATGGCATTTGGACCTTCGGTGGGGCTCCCCATGGGGCCACGAAGCGTGTGAGGGGTGTGCCGAAATGTGTGTGGGGGACGCATGCGGGCGGTGGCACTTGGGCCTTCGGTGGAGCTCCTGATGGGGCCACGAAGCGTGTGAGGGATGTACCGAAGTGGATGTGGGGGACGCATGCGGGCGGTGGCACTGGGGCCTTCGGTGAAGCTCCCTATGGGGCCACGAAGCGTGTGAGGGATATACCGAAGTGGATGTGGGGGACGCATGCGGGCGGTGGCACTGGGGCCTTCGGTGGAGCTCCATATGAGGCCAAGAAACGTGTGAGGGGTTTCCCGAAATGGGTGAGGATGCTGGTGATGATGACGGTCGTGATGATGACGATGATGACGATGATGATGATGATGATGATGATGGTGATGATGATGATGCTGATGATGATGATGATGATGATGATGATGATGATGATGACGATGATGGTGATGATGACGCTGATGGTGATGATGATGGTGATGATGGCGATGCTGATGATGGCGGGAGGAGAAGGGAAGGGGGAGGAGGAGGAGAAAAAGGAGGAGGAGAGGAACGCTGGGCGACGTCTTGTCAAAACGAGGACCCAACACCACAGGATGGTTAAGAAAAAACACGAGTTCCCAGAACACGCTAATAGGACCCCGAACCCGCTTACAATTCCTTTGTTCAAGCCCACCAGAGCACCCAACATCATCCACCTTCTGGACTCTTTCCCTTCTCCCCCTCCCTCCTTCCCCTTCCTCCCTTTCTCCATCCTGTCCGCCCTCCCTCCTCCTTCCCCCTCCCTCTCCCCCTCTCTTCGTGCATTGACGAGCACAAACCGTATCTCATCCCTTTCACCTCCTTCCATTCTCCCACCTCCCTTCGTCCTCTCTCTTTCCCACTGTCCCCGTCCTCCTTTCCTGCTGTTGTCCATCCCTCTTCCCCCTCCCCTATACATGCCCAGGACTTGCTACCCCCAGTCATAGAACACCCGAACCCCCTCTTGGACCTTTTCACACCTCCCCCCCCTCATTTCCCGCCTCCGAATTCCGGTGTCACGTTCGCTCTTTCAGCGCCATCCTCTCACCCACCACTCCTCCCACTGCTCTGACCGACCACAACGACGTTTAGTTAGGTGTTGGCCCTCGTTTTGTTTTTCGTCTTGTTTTTCGTTGTGCTTTCGTTGTGTTGTTCGTTGTCGTCGTAAACGCGTCTGGATGTTAAACGTTGTTTTGCGATTGTTTCGTTGTCCGCATTGTTTCTCCGTGATTTCAAGGTTGCGTTTCGTTGTTCGTTTTGGACGAGGGTGGCGAAGGGCAAATTATTCTTCCTTCACCACCCTCGCCTCCCGCTCCTCCTTTATCCCAGGCTTCTTCTCGTCTCGCGATCACACTGACCGTCAGGCGGGACGGTGCAAACACGCCGACGCAGTGTCTTGTCAGCATCGGGGCAACGTTTTTTGTCCCCTGCGGTGGCTCATCTGAGTCAAGCTGATGTTTGACGATGTGCAAGCAAACAGGTGTGGAATCATTGCCCCGACGTCTCCACCTCGTCTCGCATGCGATTTCTCCTCCCACTCCGAGTGCCCCGATTGAAACACTGACCGCTCAAGAAAGAAGGGGAACTCGTGGGCATCCCGGGCTACTCGGGGACGCACTCCTATCGAGCGTGAGCGGCCTCCCATCGCGCATCCCCGAGATGGGTTCCCATATGTTTTTTCCGTCCAGACGAAAGTCCCAAACATCGGGGTTTGGGGTCACCATACCCCTCGCCATTATCCCGCTCAGTTCCCATTTTGATCCGATCGACTCGATTCGATATCGAATTCGACGGGCTCGATCCGATCCGATTTCGAACTCCCAGCGATCCGCTGCGGCCCGGTGCCTGCGTGGCGCTCTGCGCTTTGGGGCGCAGCCCGTGCCGTGCCGGCGCGGCCCGGTCCGACGCACGCTCCTAGCCGTGTCCAGTGTCACGATTCGATGCTGACTGATCATGTGTCGTCGCTCTCCTCCCTCCAGGCCTCCTGATTAGATGGAGGGTTTCTCCGACAAGCTTAGGCGACCCGTCCTCCTCGTCCTCCTCCTCCTCTTCCTCCTCCTCCTCCTCCTCCTCCCCCATCTCCTCCTCCTCCTCCTCCTCCTCCATCTCCTCCTCCTCCTCCTCCATCTCCTCCTCCTCCTCCTCCTCTTCCTCCTCCTCCTCCTCCTCCTCCTCTTCCTCCCCCTCCTCCTCCTCGGGTCGCCTGCGGCCCCAGGGGAACCCGTGCACGCCTAGATGGGATCCGAGTAGACGGGGTCGGATGCATCGCCGATACGGTGCGATGTGGAGCCCGATGTGCTTCACGCCGACGTCGCCGACGTATAGCCCACGTCGCGAGTGCATCGCCCGTGCAGCACCGATGCACTGTCGATGTGGCGCGATCCTCCTACCCTGTCTGCTCGGGCCCCATCCTCCAGGAGGCTTCCAGCTGTCGCTCTCCTCCCAGTCCTTGTGTGCTGTGCCCCTGCTGGTCGGCGCCTCGCCGCGATCTCGGGCGTGGGCTACCGTGAATCTTCAAAAATGGTCCAAAAGCAGTCCGGGGGCATGTTTTGATTCTGTCTGAGTGCTGTTCGGCACTGTTTTGAGTCCGTTTGACTCCCGTCCACGATCCGCCTGCAGGGGGACACGCCCGACCTGAGCGCGTGCCGAGGCTGTCCGGGGTCTCTCCCGGGGCAGAGGCCTCGGCACGCCAGGCCGAGGCGCCCCTCTCGGGGCCCCGTCGGGGCCCCTGTTCTCGGGCCGCCCTGGGCGTCTCGGGGCCCTCCCGGGGCCGTCTCCTTCCCGGGGCCTCCTGTTCATGCCGCTTTCCGTTCCCCTGCTCTCTTGGGCCGTCTTGGAGCGGGGCTCGAGAGGCGGGGGTCGGTGCAAGCAGGGATCCGTCAGAGCGCCGGAGCCTGCAGGATATCCTGCAGAGCAAGGGGCGCACGGACCCGGGTCTGGGTGCAGGCTCCTGCAGGATCCCGCAGGATCTTGCAGCATGCTGCAAGGCCTGACTGGCCTGGGTCCGGATCGGCCCAGGTCAGAAGATCCCCGACGGGAGCGATCCTGCGGGCCTCCCGAGCCGTCTGGGACGCTGCTGAGACCGACCAGGCGAATCTGCCAGACATGAGCGGTTCTTTTTTCATGATGGGTTCGGGCGATGTCCTGCCTCTTGGGGCCTTCTTGGGGCTCCTCTTGGAGCCCTCTCGGGTTGTCGTGGAGGCCTCCTGGGCCGTTGTGAGGCCATCTTGGGTGCTCTGAGGCCTCCTCGGCGTGTAGGAGCCCAGCTTAAGCCAGCTTCGATCGTACCTTTAGCATCCTGAAGGTCCCGGAGTGTAGATTTGGAGGCGTCGTCGGAGGTACTGGGGGTGCGTTGACGAGCTCGCCCCCCTTCCCAAAGAACAGGAATTTGGGCCTCTGGGGGAGGGTGAAAGGGTGAGGGGACAGCTACCTGTCTCACACTCCTTTTCACCCCCGGCAAGCGGGGTCGGCGGATTTTAAACTTTATCTCGAAGCTGCGGGGCCACGTGGCTGCAGAGAAGTGTTACAAGGTCTTCTCCGTATCAGTGCAAATTGTTCGGGCCCTTCGGGGGGGTCCCGATGGCTGGCGGTGGCTCAGGAACTCGGCAGACGGGCTCCCCGACTCGAGGCTTCTGGGCCCAGTGTAAGCATCGGCGTGCCCTCGACGTAAGGTACCGCGGCCTTTTTGCCTCTTCCGTAACCTTTTTGGTTCAAGCCGTTTTGGTTGATCTGAAGCTCTAGCTGCGCTCCCCAAGCAGCCTCGTCACCGTGGAGATATGGCCAACGCGAAGCATCTGCGTTTCGCAGCCTCCTTCCTGTTGCTCGTCGCGCTTTGGGCATTTTTCGGAGTCGTTCATGGGTTGCACTGGTTATGGCTTGCCCTACTCCAGCGCAAGGCAAGCGCTCCTTCAACCTGCCGCTGCTGTGCGCACTTCGCCATTTACATCCTCTGCACTCTGTGCACTGCGCTTGGCGGGACTTGGTGCCGAAGCTCTGGTGCTTACCTCCACTGCCCGTGCGCCGATAGAGTGGAGGTCGCAGACGACGCGGAGTGCCTCTCGATGAGCCGCCACTGCTTCCAGCACACCCAAGGTCTAGCGTATCAGACAGTGTACCTTCTGCACTACGTGTCCCTGTCTTGCCAGGGCGCCCACTGGGTGGTCGACGGTGCGCATCTCTGGCGTTGGGCAAGCGACGCTGTCGAGGGCAGAGCGCTGAGCATGCTTTGGGAATCGAAGCTCCAGGAAGGACACGGGCTCGTCGAGTTGTCCAGAAGGCATGCCTGCAATGTGAGGGGATACGACCATGCTGGCACGACATCGGTGTTGCACTCCGCATTCGTGTGTGTTGTGCTGCCGCTTTCGACGGTGATTATCACGCTGTCATGGACTGTGCTGGTCCCCTGGTCCACAGAGCCAGGACAGGGGCAGGGCGATGCAGCTCGAGAGGGCCGAGAAGTATCAACGAATGTGCTAGCCATCATTTTTGTGCTTGAGATATGTTTCGTGTTCGCTGTCTCGGGCCTTGCAGTGCAGGGCAGGTCTCGCGGCGCCAACTCCAGCAGAGCCGCGTGCTGCACGAACTCTGGCAGAGCCGCGTGCGTGGAGGCGCCTGACACTGGTACGAACCCTAGATGAACTGCACAAATGATTCGGCGGCGAGCGAAGGGGGGAAGTGAGAAGGAGATGGCCTTCTCGGAAGGCGGCGGGACTTTTCAGAAGCCCTCGCGCTTTCTGATAAGTTGTTTCTGTCGTCGGGGAAGGCTTAGAAAACTTCTCAGCAGGCCGGGGGACTTCCGAACCTTCTGAGAAGGCCTCATTCCACCCCCCCTCGCTCGCCGCCGAATGATATGCCTTCTGTGCCGCGCCGTGTCGGTCTGCGTTGGAACCATGCACCGCTGCACTGGCGCTCGGGGAAAGAGGGCCTCCTGCACACCAGGAGCCACGTACTTGGACTTGATACCTGCTGCCACCGCGGCGGAGGCGATGCCAGCTGGTTCCCCCCTCGCTCGCCGCCGAACCACGCGGTGGACGCGTGGACGTCGCCGGGCAGCACAGCCTGCCCGGGGCCAGCGTGGCAGCGCGTAGGGCTTCGCCGCCCTTGGACCAGGATGCGCAATCTGCCGCTTCCCGACTCACTGGCTGACGCCGCAACGCCGACCCCTTGGGGCGGCAGTAAGAGTGAAAAACGGAGTTTGCAGAACGCGCGCGATTTCGAGGGAATCTTGGGGTTTCAGCTTCTTGGGATTTCGTCGGGTGCGGTTGGCGGATCGCGGCTCTGCTCTTGGGCTTCTCTGGGCTTTCCTGGCTGCTTTTTTGAGGCCTCTTGAGAGCCGCTTCCTGATTCTTGGTTTGCCAGGCGCGTGCCGGCGCTCGCCCGAGGATCTTGCCCAGGCCGTCTACTGTGGAGGACGAGAGTCTTGAGGTGGTGCCCGCGTCGGAGGGGCGGCTCCACTTCAAGACTCTCATGGCTCGAAGAAACTTTTGGCGCTCCGCGCGGATTTCTTGGATCCGCGCTGGGGCCCCCCCCGGCGGCGCCTCTGGCGCCGCGCCTGGCGCGCTCCGCGCGCCAGGGAGGGGGGCCGAGCGAAGATCCAAGGACTCCGCGCGGAGCTAAAGTTTATGTGTATGACGTTGCTTCTTCTTCTTCCGAAGCTCTCGTGGAGGCTTCGCGGAGTCCGCAGCGCCTCCGCGAGGCCTCGAGGACTTCGAGGGCTTCTCGTGGCTTCGGCGCGGTGCCTCGGTGCTCCCTGGGCTCGGGCGGGCGGGGCCTGCGACGAAGCACGCGGCGACGGAGCACGCCGCGGCGTCGCGGCGACCACCGCGCGCCCGGAGGCCCAACACCTAACTCTGGGGGCTGAGGTTTTGTTTGCGTTTTCGGCCTTCGGGGGCCGTTCTCGGGCTCCATCGGGAAACGGAGAAGAACGGTATGAAGTACACGCTTCCGCCGTCGGGGACACCTGCCCCCCCAGGCGGCTGCAAAGTTCATGCCCCCTCGGTGACGGCGCCACGTGGGTGCATTGGCTTTCCAGCCGCCCAGGGACAGGCGCCCCCGACGGCGGAACAGTTTATTTGATACCGTTCTTCGCCCACCAACTCAAGGTTGAACGTCGCGTATTGGAGGGGCGATAGATGAGGGGGCAGCAAGGGCCGCAGCAAAGGGGCCCTTTAGGGCCCCTGGAGGTGCCCTTGAGGATCCCCAAAGGGGGCCTCTAGGGCCCGAAAAGCGCAGCATTCTTCCCCCCTGTTCAGCCCGCCCCCCCCCATATTAAGCCCAAAAAGGGCAGTCGGACAACGATGCAGGACGAAGAACCGATCCCAGCGAAGTTTGTCATGGGGCGCAGGGGCTCGCCCTCGAGGGAACGAGGGCCTGGCGCCTCTTGCCCGGCGGTAGGCGGCGGATGAGGCTGGCTGGAGCCGGCGGAAGGGAGGCGATGCCGTTCTTCCGAGGCGGGAATCTATACACGACCACCGCCTGGAGGATCCATTTTCGGGGACCTCGGCAGGCGGTTGAGATGGACATATTCGGGCCTCCAGGGGCCAAACTATATCCATATCCACCGCCCGCTGGGGCACCAGGGCGCTGTTTCACAGGCGGTGGATATGGAGACATCCCCGCGTCGCAGTTCTGCCCCGCGGAAGGCAGCGGAGGTGCGGCGGATCGGGGGTTCGTAGAGAGGGGGTTATCCCAAGGTGACCTTTCGTCGGAGCGACCTTTGGTTTGGGCTCAATGGGGTCCCTCGATCGCTGAGCGCGAAGCGGCAGCAACGGCTTGCGCACCTAGGTTTCGTGAAGCCGCGCACCGAAGGTCACTCTGACGCAGGGTCACTCTTACTTGTAGCCGAAACATACCCAGCTGGATACTCACACTCCCTTCTGTCTCGGACCGTTCTGAGCGATTTTCCTCCAATCCTTGTTCCTTATTAGAATATACCCCCACCTACGTCGTATGCCGGCCGATAGCGACCCAATCCGGGACCTCCCATCGGGACTGTAAAAAATCAATGCAAAGTGGCCGTTTGTCTTCTCAACATCGTCTTCCTTGTCGTCGACGATGCGAAAAGCGTGGCAGGAATGGGACGCGGCGCACATCGCGCGCGGCAGTCAATCTGGGCCCGCCCATCCAGACTGTGACAAATCAATACGAAGGCTTCGTTTTTTCATCTCAGCATGGCCTGCCTTGTCGCCGACGGTGCGAAATATGTGGCAGCAGTGGGACGCGGCGCACAGATGGGACGCGGCGCACATCGCGCGCGGCCGTCAATCCGGGCCCGCCCATCCTGTCTGTACAAAAATCAATACGAAGTCTTCGTTTTTCATCTCAGCATGGCCTGCCTTGTCGCCGACGGTGCGAAATATGTGGCAGGAATGGGACGCGGCGCGCATCGCGCGCGGACGTCCATGCGGGCTGCGGGCCCTCCCATCCTGATTGTAAAAAACAATACAGAGTTGCCGTTTTTCCTTTCATCATGGCCTGTCTTGTCGTCGACGATGCGAAATGCGTGGCAGGAATGGGGCGCGGCGCACATCGCGCGCGGACTTCTGGGGCAACCCCAAGGCGGGAGGGGCCACCTTACTTGTCAGAAACAATGCCATGCTGATTTTCGCTTGCCCACATAGCTGTTCTTGTCGTCCACCCCGCAAAAGTGCATGGCAAGAATTGGGCGCGGCACCCCCCCCCCCCCGCTCGAAGTGAATGAAATGACCTTCTCGCTTGGGCGCCGAGCGAAATTTTCTCAAAGTTGCGCTCCCGCTTTGGCTCGGCGCACGTTTTTAGCTCGCCAATTCATTGGGCGCCGGGCGTTCCAGGAGGCCCTGGGGTGACGAATGCCTGGGAGGTTTTTGCTTGTTCAGGCTCTTGAGGGCCTCCTGAGGCTCCCCGCGGCTTCTTGGCGCTACGGCCGTCTGGAGGCCATCTTGGGCGTCTTGGAACGATCTTTCGGCGACTCAGGGCCCCTCGGACGTCTACTACTACTACTACTACTACTACTACTACTACTACTACTACTACTACTACTACTACTACTACTACTACTACTACTACTACTACTACTACTACTACTACTACTACTACTACTACTACTACTACTACTACTACTACTACTACTACTACTACTACTACTACTACTACTACGACTACTACTACTACGACGACGACGACGACTACTACTACTACTACTACTACTACTACGACTACTACTACTACTACTACTACTACTACTACTACTACTACTACTACTACTAGTATTACTACTTCTGCTACTACTACTACTGCTGCTGCTACTACTACTACTGCTGCTACTACTACTACTACTACTACTACTACTACCACTACGCGCCAGCACCCAGTTGCGCCAGCATTGTTTCTTATGCTGTGGGAGGGCGGAACGTGTCCGATGTTCCTTTCAAAATGGCCAGTCTTGTCGTCGACGTTGCGAAATTCGTGGCGGGAATGGGACGCGGCGCACATCCCGCGCGGACGTCAATGCGGTGTCCTGGGGTATCCTGCACTCGCACTGAAATGCCCGCGCAACCCCCAGTTGTGCCATCACTGTTTCTTATGTTGTGGGAGGGCGGGTGGGAATGGGCATGCCATGCTTGACTCGCTCGAGCTGGCTAGCTTGACCCCATCCCTACCCCGACCCCACCTTTTTTTACGTTCCCCCGAGCGGATGGAGGCGGAAGCAAAGTTAGTTGTTTTTTGGTAGGGGGGTCCAGAGTCGGCCGCATACAGTGGAGACTCGCATCGAGAAATTGACTGATTTTCGCCAGGGCACCCTGGGCTTCTTCGCTCCGCGCGCTGCGCTGTGGCTTCCTGGCCGTTGGAGGGGATGCTGCGTTCAGGGTGCTCTGTGCTCCCCCCAACTTTCGACGGCTAGCAAGGGGAGGAAGTGAGAAGGAGAAGGCCTTCTCAGAAGGCTCGGAAGTTCCCCGGCCTGCTGAGAAGTTTTCTAAGCCTTCCCCGAAGACGCAGGACAACCTCTCAGAAGGCGCGAGGGTTTCTGAGAAGTCCCGCCGCCTTCTGAGAAGGCCTTTGCCTCATCTCCCACCCTTGCTCGCAGCTGATCTGGACTCCCCCTCCCATTGCAGATCTCGCGCCTGCAGGTTTGGGGGCTGGGTGTCCTGCGGCCGCGCCCGCACTGCACTCGCGGGTCGAGCGGGCGGCGCTCGGCGACAGCGCGGGCCCCCCCTCGGCAGTCAGGCCCAGGGTCGGCTTTCCTCCCTCTGCCTCTGTCCTCGTGCGGGGCATCCCGCTGCGCGTTGAAGCCACTGTAGGGTCGACGCATCGGCGTGTGCGTGGTACGGTCAACCCGCAGAGGAAGGATGGGCAACCTTCCAAGGCTACCCTTGCATCCCTGCCCCTTCGGCCCATCTCTGGCGACTTTCGCTGGCCAGCCTCGTCCGAAGAACGTTGGCATGGCCCTCCAGGACCCCTGACCCCGAACCGCGCATCCCCATGAGACGGGTCAACTATAGGCTTCTGTCGAGATGGTGACGACGATGATGATCTAATCATTACCGCTTTCTTTTTTAAAGGACAAGATTTCGATTTCGCCGTCCCCCGCCCGCATCTGGCCCACATGGAAGGAGGAGGGCAACATGAGGAGGAGGAGGAGGAGGAGAAGGAGGAGGAGGAGGAGGAGGAGAAGAATGAGGAGGAGGCGGAGAATGCATCTACTAGGGGAGTCCATGCACGGTGCCGAGGAGGCCCAGATGTTGGTTCGAGACGGTTGTTTGTCGAGAGCGTCAAGCCTTTTCAGCCGCTCTGGGTCTTTCGTGGCTTCGGTTTACCGCCCTTGCTGCGAGCCCGTCCACAATGTATTCTTCCTCTGTTGTTGTATTCGAGACGTGTGCCTTCCCCGTTTATGGGAGCAACGTGTCTCCCCGCAGGAGGAACGCCTTGCGGGAGGTGTGAGCACTTCTATCGGGTCGGTCGGTCGATCGGTCCGTGCCTTGTCGTTCTCTCTCTCTCTCTGTTTTTGCGTTATGTTGTTGGTTATCCCTATCCCTCTCCCTCGCCCCCCTCTCTCCTTCCTTGTGTCCTTATTCCTGCTGTCTGGCCGCAGGCCTGTGGCTTATCCTCTCTCTCTCTCTCTCTATGCGTGTGTGTGTGTGTGTGTGTGGGCGTGTGTGGGCGTGTGTGTGTGTGTGTGTGTGTGTTTTGGCACCGCCTTCCCGTCGAGGGCATTGGCTCCAGGACGTGTGCGGCCTCCCAGGCTTCGAACTGGTTGCGTTTGTCCGCGGTTCGCTGAGGGTGCCCGTGGTGGAGGATGCCCACGGGTCCTCAGATTTTGGGTCAAGCCTGGAAGGGGTCGTACGTGTTGTTTCTGGTTCACCCTGGGCCTGAGCTAGAGCTCAGCAGCTCCATTGCTTGTCAGAGGTTGGGCGGTGAGATGGAAGTGGAACGGAGAGCCCCCCTACCGGGAAATCGATTTTGGTTTTGTGTTCGTGCCGTGGGTGCGGGCGAGGCGAAGCTGCGTGGGCGGGGGAGAGGAAATTCTCCTGTGGCTGGGCCGCGGCTGGACCAAAAGGTTCTCCGCCCGGCAACCGGCGGCGCGCGGTGTCCCGCCGGTGTCCCGCTGGTGTCCCGCTGGTGTCCCGCCGGTGTGCCGTCGTGGCTGGGCGGCGGCTGGACCAAACGGTTCTCCGCCCAGCAACCGGTGGCGCGCGGTGTCCCGCTGGTGTCCCGCCGGTGTCCCGCCAGTGTCCCGTCGTTGTCCCGTGGTGTCCCGTGGTGAGATCGACAGTGAGATCGATAGTGAGATCGATCGTGATATCGATAATGAGACCGATAGTGAGATCGATAGTGAGATCTCTAGTGAGAGATCAATAGTAAGATCTATATACAGTGAGATCGATCGTGATATCGATAGTGAGATCGATAGTAAGATCGATAGTGAGATCGATCGACTGGGATCGATCGCGAGATCGATAGTGGAACTGATAGTGAGATGAATAGTGAGATCGAAAGCGCGATCGATAGCGAGATCGATAGTGGGAGCGATAGTGGGATCGATAGTGAGATCGATAGTGAGATCGAAAGCGAGATCGATAGCGGGAACCATCTCCACTGGCATCGTCAGAACAACAATCACCACTGGTGCCCATTGCTGGCCCCCTCCCCCCCCAACCTCCTTCTCACCCGCAGGGTGGTCGTATAGGTAGTGTTGCTTCCTCTGTCCTCTCCTTCCTCTTCCTCCTCGTCTCCGCCTCCTCTGTGACAACACTTCCCAGAGCCCAGGGGGCACGCGACACACCCCGGGGGTCACGCGGGAAGCCCCGGAAAATTTGAGAACGAGGGGTCTGGGCCCCTTAAAGACTCTTCAGGAGTGAGGACTGAGGCTTAGAGGATTGGGCCCGGTACCTGAGGACGCGCCCACTCCGTACCCAGAGGCTCGGTGGCGGATTATTCCTCTTCGTCGTCCTCCATCTTATTTTGCCCCACGTTCCCGCGACATTCTTCCTGGTCCTCATCTTCCAACTCATTCCTCTCTGCCTGCTAGCATTCCTCCTCGTTGTCTTCCGTCTTACAGTCAACCCGCACAGTACGAATTATGAGCAACTTTCCAAGGTTACCCTTGCATCCTTCCCCTTCGGCCCATCCTGGGCCGCTTTCGCTGGCCGCGCTTCGCTCGCAAAGTGTCGGCACGGCCTTCCGAGGCCCTTGCATCCCCATCGCGTGTCCTTGTTATACGGGTTGACTGTACCTCGCTCGTCCTTCTCCCGCCCCTCGTCGTCTTGCTTCGGTTCGTCCTCCTGGCCTGCTGGCGCTCCTCCTTGTGTGCCTTCCGTCCTATCTGGCACCTCAGTCTTCCGCCCGTCCTCGTCCTGCTCCGGCTTGTCCCCCTGGCGTCCTCCTCGTCCTCCTCGTCCTCCTCCTTCGACTTCCTCCTCGTCCTTCTCCTTTGACCTCCTCCTCGTCCTCCTCCTTCCTCCTCGTCCTCCTTGTCCTCGTCCTCCTGCCCTTCCTTTCTCCTCCTGGCGTTCTCTGCCCCCCCCCCTCAACGCGAACAGGCGAAGAGCCTCTGCGGGCCGACTGTGCCCGCCAGCGCGGGCGACGACCTGGAGGCGGGCGATCTGAAGCAGATGCAGGAGGGCCGTTGTTTGTTTTTTTCGTTTAGCTCCGCAGCGCATGACGCCGCTTCCGTGTTGTTGGATTGGGGGTAGTGCCAGAGGAGCAGGATTTGGAGGAGGAGGAGGGGGAGGAGGAGGGGGAGGAGGAGGAGGAGGAGGACGTGGAGCGGGAAGAGGAAGATGTAGAGTGGGAGGAGGAGGTGGTGGAGGAGGAGGAGGAGCAGGAGGAGGAGGAGGACTTGAGCTATTATGGCATTGGGGCGCCGTAGCCCCGTTAGTGGGCCCAGTTTTCTGGAGTCACCACACTGAAAGTAAGTCACGATGGCCCGATGGGGCGAATGACCTGGGGTTGTGGTTCAGACCGCATGGAACGAGGTCGTTCTAGGCGGCGAACCACAGGAAGGCCGCAAGAGGGCCTCAAGAGGGCCCCCGGGGCAGTCACAGGATGGCTCACAAGTGTAAGCAGCAGCGTATCTTCAGATTCTTAGGCTTACGCCACACCGCCGACCCCTTGTTTATGCCAATCTGGGGGTAGTAGAAGCTGCGAAGGGGTGAAAAGGCGAGTGATATTTGTTTGGTGTCTGTTCGCCGCCACCGCCAGAGGGTCTCGGGCAGTTCCGCGGGGGGGTCCGAGCGGACGGCGACACCGCGGGCGGTCGTGGTCTCATCTGGGGCCATCTGAGAGGCATAATGGAGCCAGGTTGGGCTCGGGAATGTCTTCGAGCCGTTTCGGTAGCGGTCGGGAGTTTTTTTGGGGGACTGCCCAGGAGTCATGATGGGTCAACTTGGCCATGTGCGAGGCCACGGCGCGTGCAAAGGGTGTGCCGGCATGGGGTATACTTGCATGCGAATGTTCCCACTGGGCCCCACGGTGGACGTATTCTGGAGCCACGACACGATCGACGTGTGTGTGCGCGTGGGGTTGGAAGTTTACGTGACCGCGGGTACTGGGGCTATGGTTGGAGCGCGCCGTGGAGCCACGAAATGTATGAGGGACGTGCCCAATGTTGGTGAGGGTCGAGCCTTGAGTGCAGCTACTCTTGAGGGGCGCCTCTCCCCAGGGCCCCCCCTCCGGCCCCTCCCCTGGGCGCCATGGCCCGCAAGGGCGCGGCGAAGGGGTGTCGTAGGCCCGATTCCTTGCAAGGAATCGGGGGTTTTACCGGTTGTACCGCAACAACCAAGGAGTTTACCGGTTGTCTCAGGCCCGCGGCTTCCATGGCAGATTCTTCGGAGTCTGCCGTAGGGGTCGCCAGCCCGGCTTCGGCCGTGGTGGGGTACAACCGAGGGTTTACCGGTTTTCCACAAAAAACCGAGGGTCTGCAGGAACCACGCCCTGCAAGGCGCCGGACCTCCCGAGGCCGGCGCGGACGAGATAGCGTTTCGGATGGCGGGTGCTGGCCGCGATGGTCGGCGGCAGCGTGGTGGTGCCAGCGCGGTGCATCCCGGGCGGGCAAAACTCTCGCAGGTGAGGTATCCTAGAAGGGCAGGACTATCGCATTTCTTCGGTGCAGCAGGTCGGCGGGACGATGGTCGGCGGCAGCGTGATGGTGCCAGCGTGGTGCGTCCCGGGCGGGCCAAACTCTCGCGGGTGATGTATCCTAGAAGGGCAGGACTATCGCATTTTTTCGGTGGAGCTGGCCGGCGATACAGCAGCAGGACCCCGTCGTGTGCGTGGCGAGAAACACGACGGCTGCGTCTCGGAGTCCGTCACGGGAACGCTGGGCGCGGGGAAGGTGCGAACAGGCAATCTGGGAGTCGGCGGTTTCGCGGTGTCCCGCGACGCCAGGGGCAGCACCTCGTTCCCGAAGCGTCGAGAGTACGGGCTGTCGGCACGGGCCAGTGGCCCGGGGCCGAGCGTCGAGTCCGGCGGGCTTTCCGTGTGCACGTGGCAAGCCCTGGCAAGAAGGTGGCCCGCGCGTGCGGGGCCTGGAGTGCGCGGCGCTGGTTGGCCCGCGGGTTCTCCTTGGGGTGGAGGCGCCGAAGGGGGAACCGCTTGCGAATTTTCGAAAGGCCGGGCCCGTTTTTGTCTCCCCGCAAGTGGACGCGAACAGAGTCGGACAAGAAGGAACGGAGGGCGACGGCCGCATGTCCGGAAAGTGTCTTTTTTGAAGCGTTTCGCACGTTGATGTTCATCGACCTGGCGTGCGCGTCGAACCCGAAACCTTTGCATCGGTTGGCGCTCCAACTTTCCCAGCGACACGGCCGGCGAGCTGGTCGCAGACGGCGCGCGGGCGCGCGAAGTTCCCCGGGAGTGGGCGTCAGCCGCAGGGCGCGCACGGCGCCCGCGCAGGTGTGGCTGCAAGGGGGGAACGCCGGCGCCACTCGAAGCAGGGGTGTCGGAGAGTCCACAAGAGCGGGGGGCCGCGCATGTCGTGGTGGCGAGACCGTGGGCGGCTTGATGGTGCTAGTCGCGCTATTTTGGCTGGTGTACGTCAGGTTCGCCCCCGGTCTGGCGACCTTGGTTCTTGCGTCCGATGATGATAACCTGGGTGTTCATGAAAACAAGTGCCTGCAGGTGGCGGTTGCGAAGCTTCGTAGAGGGCGACGCCGTCGAGACGCCATGCGTTTCTTCGAGACGCAGTGCCAGAACGACGTGGGCTCTGGAGAAGCCGGCGCCGGGAGCGTGGGGAAAGAGAACTTGATCGCCGTGGAAAGGTGGCTGCACAAGCAACAAGCGTTTGTGTGGGTGTACGAGGGTCGATACGCGAGTGGCCTCATGGAGGAGTGTCCGCGCCGTCGATGGGTACTCGGAGATTCCGCGGGGGGGTGTTCAGGGGCTGTTGTGTGGCCTGAAACAGAGCACGTGGTTCGGGTATGTCGCGGGTGGGACGCCCTCAGTAGTTTCGCAAGTCGCGGGCATGCCCAGGATGCGCCCTGGAGGCTGTCGATGGCACGGGGCGCCGTCGACAAGACCGCGGTACAAGGCAGGGACAGCGTGCGGGATGCACGCGGTTCCGGGGACCGCGGGGCCGCAGATAGACACGCTGGGGCACCCCGCGACGATGTCCCGAGTCGACTTGGAAGCTGCGGGCAGACACGAGAGAGGGATCCCGGCAGCGAAACGGAAGGGTGGGACATCGCTGCCGAGCCGCGTGCCGGCAGTGCGGCGGGTCTCGCGCGCGGTCCGGAGACGACGGGGGCCGTCACTGGCGACGCGTGCGAAGCAGCGCCAGATCACTTTCCCCCTCGAAAGGCACGCGGACGGCAGCGAGATGAGGACGGCCTGAGCGATGACGCGCATGTTTCCCTGACTGCGTTGCCCGGCCTCCAGAATCCAAAGTGGCATTGCTTCATGAGCGCTTCTGCGCAGGCGCTGTTCGCAGTTCCAGACGCGCGCGCCGCCGTGCGCACTGCAGGCGGGGCCCGCTCGGCCGACTGGGAGTGGTGGCGATTCGCCGCGCGTGGGAACGTGGCGCAGAGGTCGCGCAGGGCGCCGGATTTTGACGGGCTGCTCGCGTGCACTCTGCGGGCCATGGAGAGTCGCGCCGGGCCGAAGCCCATGATGTTGAAAGCCATGGAGCGGGTGTTTTACAACTCGACGCAGGAAGACGCGAATGAGTTTTTACAGGATCTGCTCGACGCAGAACGCGCGCCTACAGTAAGCAGCCTATTTCGGATGGAAAAGACAGAGACACTCGTCTGCGGGAGGAAGGGCCGCGGCGGCGCGCAAGAGGTCAAGGGGGACAGGCACCTGACATGCCTGACGGTTCGAGTACTTGCTGGGGGCGTGACATCTGTGCAAGAAGCAATTCAGCAGAGCAGTGCCGGGGAGTTGATGGAGTCGGACTTCAGGTGGTCCTGTCCGAAAGGGTGCGGGTGGGCGACAGCTGTGAAGGGGTGGGAATTGACGAAGTTTCCCCAGGTGCTCTGGGTTCATGTGGGCGCGCAGACGTACGACAGAGAGAGCAGGAGGGCAATGAAGGTCCCGCATACCATTGTCCCGAATGCAGAAGTCATCGTGGGCGAGCACCACTACGAGCTGGCGAGCTGCGTGGTCCACCATGGGGAAGGGTTTCGCACGGGCCACTACACCGCCATTTGCAGGGCGACGGCTGGCGGCGACGTGAGATGGGAACTACGCGATGACGAATGCGTGAAGATGTGCCCCCATCCGTCCGATGCGCGCGGGTGGAAGTCTTGTCGCGACTCCTCGCTGCATATGTTGATGTGCGTTCGCACGGGCCCGTCGCCCGCGCCTGGGAACAGCGCCCACGGCAGTGGAGCAGCAGACCGCGCATCCGAGACGGCGTGCAGGGCGAGCGGCGCCCAGTCGGAGACACAGGGCGATCGCGCTGGAGATTGCGGAGATGATGCGGAAACGATGGCGCAGAGCCTACGCCGCAGTGAAGCCTCGGAGAAGAACGTCGGCGTGAACGAAGCGGGGGTGCGCAGCGGCAGCGCGACGGCAACGGGGGGCGGTGGCGGGGAAGCGGCCGACGTAGAGAGTCTGGCGACGACGGGCCCGGCCACGTCGAGCATGCGTTCGCTGGGCGTTGGAGTGGAGAGCGGCCCCGAGAGCAGAAATCCAGGCAGGGGGGCGGAGAAGGTCACGCCGCCGGTCCCTTCTCCACTGGGGAGACGAGATCGCGCGGGTGCGCAGCTGGACGGGGAAGAGAACAGTGTCTCTGAGGGTGACCGAACGTTACGTCGGAAGGGGCCCGTCTCTGCGTGGAGAGGGATGTCGTGCCAGGCCGGGGCGGGGTGTTCGGGGGACTGCGCGGACAGGGCGGGGGGAGGCGGGGTCGGTGGCACAGGTGGACGGGCCGAACGAGAACCGAACGCGCCGTCGGGGACACCGCGGACAGTTGGTCCGGACGCGTCGGTGGCGCGCCTGGGTGAAAGGGTCGCCGGGGGAGGAGACGACGGGGAGGGGGGCGTGGATGTCGTGGCGACGGCAGGGTGCGAACGCCCGCCAGCAACAGCTCCGAAACGCATTCGGCGAGCGGTGCCTGGAGGCGCCGCGACAGGTGGAAACGACGGCCCACGCGCGTGCGTTCCCGCGCGCGGGTGCGCCAGTGTCTGTGGCGAAGGGTGCCGCGAGGGGGCGCGCGGAAACCGGGCGGGTTCTGCAGGCCCCGCGACCGCGGCGGATGTGCACGGGGGCGCGCGGGGCGACGCCGTGGACCGCGAGGCTCCGGGTCGTATCGAAACCCCAGAGGCGGACGAGGCGCAGGAGTGGTTCTTTGCGGCCCGCGTGATCCTGGACTCGCAAGTTCCTCGGAGGAACCGAGAAAAGGCCGCGGCAGAAGCGGCGGAGCTCTTGCGGGAGTCCCCGGGCGCGTCCGGTGACCTGGGAGACCCGTCCGTTCCGTGGGCGGAAGCGTTGGCCGAAGACAGTGCGGTTGAACTACCGGCTGCGCACTGCGCGTTCCGCGGCTGTCGATGGTCGGGAAACGCAGAAGCGGAGTTGATCGAGCACGTGGCCGCGGGGCACGGGGAAGTCCTACAGCCAATCGCAGACACGCACTCCCCGGCACACGAGGAAAGCGAGAGGATTCTGGCGGCGCACAGCGAAGTGGTGTCGCAGAAGACGCGACAGGACGCGCCGCTCTCCACGTACGCAATGCATCGACGCAGCCTGAAAGGATATGCGGACGCGACAGCCAGCGGGAACGTGTGTGCGCCGATATGCTTTCTCTGCGCCTGCTCATTTCCCTGGGTGGCCGACCGAGAAAACAACGAAATTTCATGGGAGAAATTGTTTGAGAGCGATCCTGGAGATAGGTCTCGAGTAGCGCGCCTGGGTGCGTGGTCCATCGCGGACGCCCGGCGGGAGTTCGGTCTCCCTGCGTACTTGCGGAGGTGCAGGTACGAGGAGGGAAACGAGCAGCTCGACCTGATGAAACATGTGGAAGAATTCCGCGATTATAAGCTGCGCGTGCAGTGCTCTCGTGGGTCAGGAGTGCCCGGGGGCTGGTTCGACTTGTTATGCTGTCCAGAGGATGTGCGCTGCACGGTCGGGTGCGTGGAAGCGAAGACCGCGTGTCCTCAGTGTGAAGTGCCGGTCTGTCGGGAGTGCGCCGCGGGCCTCAAGACCCCGAACATGAAGTGGGACGGAGCAGAGGCACGGGAGAAGCCAGTGATGCCTGCGCGCTGCCTGGCGAACGATCTTATGACGTTCTATGGACCACGCAGCATGTACGACGACGGAATGACCGTGATGGAGATGATATGTTGCAGTCCGTGCATAACCTTGATGATATGCTTTTCGCTGGAAGTGAAGTACCAGAATATGTTCGACTCGGTCGCAGGGATGCAGGAAACGCGGGTTGCGGCGCGCGTGAATGCAACCTCGTTCGCGTTGCCGCGGCAGGGCATCCTTGCAGAATTGCGGCGAAAGGAGAGATTCCAACAGAGCGCGGGAGGCGTCGCCTTGCCGCGCGTGGGTAGTGAGCTCGCCCATGTAGTGCAGGTTCTATTGAAGGTGAGCGACGCTACAACGAAGCAGAACCTGCCGCAGTTCATCCATCAGGCAACAGTGCGGCGGGACGTTGTGAAGCACCATATCAAAAATATGATATCCCGCGGGCACCGGGCGTTCGCGCACGAGGACGCGGCCCGCGTGGATGCGCGCGCAGAGAGCCTTCCGAGGAACGGCGTTCCGCCAGAACTCATTCGCCTGCTTCCCTATGACAACCACTTGGACAAGGTGATGGTGCAACAAAAACGCGACGCCGTCGGATGGCGCGAAAGCGACGGTCGAAGAAGCCTGCGAGGACGTGAATCGCCGCATCCCGAACATGGTGGTGATGGAGAAGTCCAGCTTTAATGACGTGGACGCGAACGCGATGACGGAGTCCGCGTTCGCGCGGCTCGCGGAAGGCGTCGGTGATGTGACAGCGGAAGCTGGTGGCGACCAGAAAGCGCCGAGCGGGCCGGGCGACGCAGGAGTGCGCTTCGCAGCTGCAGCGTGGAGAGATCACGTTGTTGCATTGACCGCGCACTTTCTCGTCGATCGGGAGAACGGGCGTTTGCGGTGCACGAGCAGTGGAATGCGCAGCGTGGCTGAGGTCGGGGAGACCACTCAGCGGCGCAACCTCGTGCTCATGGACGAAACGGGTCGCGGTACCTGGGCGGAAAAAATGCGTTTGCGCCTGGTTGTGTCGCCAGGGACCGAGATGATGAGCCAGTTCGTGCCTTGGTTTTTTGGCGTGGCTTTCCCTTTCTGTTTCAAGTTCGGCACGGGCATGCCCGACATGCCGGAGTGGTCAGAGACGAGTCGCCACAGGCGGGGGCCGGAGGCCCCAAGAGTCGAACTTCTTCTCTGGACGCGCATCATGACCCGGCGCGTGGAATCGCAGCTCCGGCGAGATTGGCGGTTTGGCTTCACGATGTCTTCGTTATTGTACCAGAGCGCTCTGAACACGTCGAGAAGCATGCGTTTATTCGCGGACCACGAGCAGGTGGAAGATCAGGGGGGCCGCGATTTCTCGCACATGGAAGAAGCAGCGGTCAGCATAGTGGAAGCGCTGCGGGGGAGCTACGAGGAGCCAGGCACCGGTGAACGTCGCGCGGTGAACGGCGATGTGAACAAGTTGAAATTTGTGACGTCGTTGTCAGAGACCGCGCAGCGGATGGTTCGGGGGGCGCAGGCAGTCAACCGGAAGATCGCAGGAACGAATGAGGTGCGGACACTGATGCGGTACGACACGCATGCGGCGCGGTTTGCCCAAGGCGTTCCAGTGTTTTTCACCGTGTCACCCGACGAGAGGCATAATCTCATAATGATGCGCATGAGTCGATCCCGTCGAGATGACCCGGTGAACAGGCGACGCGTGCAGGCCGAGTTCGGAAGCACGCACGGCGGCCTGTGGGAGCCCGATTGGACCCAGGAGCGCGATGCCGCCGCAGACGACGTGTATCTGGCAATGCCAGTGGGCATATTGGAGAGGGACATCCCCGACGTGAAGGCGCGTCTGGCGTGCTTGGCGCGGGGCCCGCTGGCGGGCGTGGATGGATTCCGCACGATAGTTGGTTTGGTTCTGCGCTGGTGTCCGCGCTGCCCCGACTGCAAGTGTGCGGATTTGAATGGCAGTAACGCGAAGCTTATAGGGGGGTGCGCCAGAAGGGTGGATGGACTGTACGGGCCCATAGAAGCGCAGAAGTCAGCGGGGAGCCTGCACGTGCACGCGCAACTTTTCGTGCAGTGTATGCATCAGCACACGCCGCTACACGAGATTCTTCGGCTCCCTCGGGAGACGCTGGCAGAATTGCTATGCGGGCGCGCCAAGTACAAGCGGCACGTATCCAGACAGGTCTACGAAGACGTCGACGCGTGGCGACAGGAGAAGGAGCGGGTTGAGGGTAATTGGCCAGCGTATGGAGGAACGGATGACCTTCTGGGCGGGGAGAAGTATCTAGCGCAGTCAGATGCACAGATCGAGCGGGCACTAGGTAGGAGTGGGACAGGCGACGACGCGGGAGAGACGACAAGCGGCGCCACGTGGTGGTATCGGAAATATGTAGGGGAGCGCGTGCAGCGCGGTCAGGGGTACCGCCAGAACCACGTGCACAAGTATAACGCGCGGAAGCGCCAGATGATGCCGTTGCTTCACTGTCAGCGGGACGACGATCCGACCAAGTGCAAAAGCTTCTTCCCGCGGACTACGTGGCAGGTAGGTAAGGCCGTTCTGTTGTGCCAGGGCTTCCTCAGAAGCCGCGCAATGCCGAGCGCGGGCAGGAGAGACATGACCGGATGTCTGCACGGGCCGCAAAACGAAGAGAATCTCAACGGTGCGCTGCCTGCCATTCTGAGCGGTGGGGTGGGACTGAATTTCAACTCGGATCTGCAGTTGCCGTATCGGTTTCCAATCCTGGAAGAAACGCGCGACGGGACGGTTTGCAAAGAAAGGTGCTGGGAAGGGGCGCAGGCGAAAGATATCGTTCTTGCGGCACAGCGGGCGCAGAACGCGCAGGCGGGCTACGCGTGTGACTACGGAGCGAAGCGGCTGGCCACAAAGTTCAATGAGGTGAAGGAAATCAAAAAGGGCCATCATGCACTGAGTGAGAAATTGAAGGACAGGAGTGCGTCGTACGTGGCGCACAGGCACATCACGCGGCTCCTGTCGGACCTGTACGGGAAGGGGATTGTGCGTTCAGCGCAGGAGAGTGTGAACCTGCGCGCATATGGTGATGCGCGAGACGTAACGGCCGCAGAGAGCATGAAGACAACGAAGACGGCCATGGTCCCTGGTTTCGATGTGGTACGCCTCGTCGAGCGCGAGTGCGGCGTGGCGTCAGACAGGTCGGGGCCAGGGCGGTGCCATGTCGAGCGCGATGGCAGGCGTGCGAAGAGGCCCAGTGTAGTTTCGAAAAACCCAGCAGTGCTGTATGGCATGCGGCCATTGGACTCTGCGTGGGCTCCAGAGCTGAAGTTTTTGTCTGTGTATGAGTTTTACAGGTACTGGCGACTCGAGCTGACGCGGTTTTTGACGAAGCCGAAGTGCAAACAAGAGGAAGGCGAAGACGACGAAGCAGTGTATCACGCGGTTCTCACACAAGCCAGCAGAGCGAACTAGAGCGAGCGAAACGGACCATCGGGCCAGAGCCTCCGTTGACCCCTGGAACGGATTACGTCGTTCGCGGTGAAGGATGTGACAGATGGGTGGCGTCCCCAGACGTGCCTGGCATGGAAACGACTCGGCGCAGGTGGGTCCTTGTGCGGAATGAGCGGCCGCGGAACCCGAGCTTCCATGGCGCGCCGCAGCCGAAGAACAGGCCCGGGGAGGAAGACAGGAACGGGTTGATACTCATGGCGTACTTCCGGCCGTTCACATTGCAGGAGTCTGACGTGGACGGGGTGTCCCGGGTGTCGGACTGGTGCGCGGATGGCCAGCCGACGGGCGTTGTTGCACGGGGGTGGCTGGACGGGGGCCTGACGTGCGAGGAAGCGAAACGGTACGTGCAGAATTACATGAACGTCGTTGACATGCGACCAGATGGGGAGGAGTCGGGAGGGAAGCACGAGGACGACGTATTCAGCACGATGACATTGACGACGAATCGAGGAGGCGGGTGCATGTCGGGGGCACGCGCATGGAAGACCAGGAGCGGCTGACGACGGAAGCAGTGGCGGCAGCTCGTCGACAGAGTGCGGATGCGATGGCGTCGTCTGCGCGCGCGTGGGGGCGGCTTCCAGGCGGCGGGGGGGGGGCCGCCAGCGGGCGGGTGGGCGCAAACAGACGGTCGCCAGGAAGTGACGGACGCGGCAGTAAAGAGGAGGGAAGCGGAGGCGAGGGCGTCGCAAGCCAAAGAGAGTGGAGACCCCCTCGCGAGCTATGAAGGCGAAGACGGGCGCATTCAGTCCGAAGCGGCGGGCGCCGCGCGGGAGCTGAGAAAGTGGAGAGCGAGTCTCAGCGGGCCCGAGGAGGAGCGCCCGGTGAAGCTCAACGAAAAGCAGCGGGAAGTGGTCGGGAGAGTCGTCAGCAGGATGATAGAGGAGTGCGCGGAGGAAGACGCGGGACGGGTTAGCGGAGAACCGTTGTTGTGGATGTTGCACGGGGTGCCAGGAACAGGTAAGAGCTACGTGGTGGATGCCTTGCGGACGCACGTGTTCGAGGGGATCATGAAATGGAGACACGGGCTGGATTTCCAAGTGGCGGCACTACAGGCCACGAACGCGTCGGCGCTTGACGGGCACGTTGCATGCGGCTTTTGGGATGACGCCATTTGCGAGCGGGTCGGAGCGCACGAAGAAGCGCGGGTCGGACGGGTCGAAGAAGGTGGAGGCTGCCCGTCGAATACAACAGTGGCGGTGGTTAATCATCGATGAGATCAGCATGGTGAGTGCGACCTTCCTTGCGGAGTTGGACGCGCATTTGCGGTCGGTCATGTCGGCGGCGCGGCAGGGGAAGGTAGACGCCGAAGGGGTGGACAGGCCTTTTGGAGGGGTGAATGTGTTGTTCTGCGGGGATTTCTACCAGCTCGAGCCGCCGGGGGGGGCGCCCTTGAACGCCATCCCGACGTCGTGGGTTCGCAAGGCAAGGCAGTGCGCACCAAGCGCGGGAGAGGACCATGGGCATTGCATATTCTGGGGCGAGGGTCGCGGGTCCGTAGCAGGAATGACCGAGCTAGTGGAGTGCAAGCGGTTGGAAGGTCATGACGAGTGGTTCCTGAGTGTCTGGGACGAGTTCCGGCGCGGGGACCTGAGCGAACGGACGCACCAGTTTCTGCGCGGCCTACCGACGGACGTAGCCGGGTCGTGGGTGGGGTGTGGGCCCACGTGCGGGTCGGACCACTGTGCGAAGAACGCAGAGGCCATTGCCAAAGACAACGCGCAGGAGTGCGGGCGTTGTGCAGCAGAGCGCCGGAGACGGCAGTTGGTCGCAACGGGGCCCGATGACGAGAGGTTCTTATTGCCGGAGTTCGTAAGGGCGACTGCGATTTACCCGAACCAGGATGTAAAATGCAAAGTCGCACGTCAGCGCGCCGTGGACTGGGCCGCGAGCGAGGGGAAGCAAATTTCGTGGGTGTACGCGAGGGGCGCGGCGCGTCATGGATCCCTCCAAAAACGGCCATACACGTCTTCTGACAAGATCCGGTGGCTGGGATACCATGATAAAGCATGCGCAGATATGCCAGGGTGGCTGCCGCTGGCGGCGGGCATGCCCGTTGTTCTGACGGATCATTTGGATAGGGGAGAGAAACAACTGCTCCGCGGCTGCCACGCGACGATTCACTCATGGGTAGTCGACGAGGACGAGGGTGCCGTCGCGGACGCTGCAGAAGTCACGCTGCGAAGGATGCCGCGGCAGATCGTGCTCGACTTTCATACGGACGCGTGGACGCTGAAGAGCATGCCGGGGCCTGGGTTGTATCAGATTGCGCCGAGACAGCGAGTCTGGTTCTTGGACGCGTACCGAAAGAAGCCCGTGTTGGGGGTTGGGCGGAAGCAGATCGCCAGGCCTGGCAAGCGCGGCGCGCGCAGCGCAGGGCCGATCCCTGGACGCCGTCATCGCAGATTTGCAGGAGGGTCGAAATGTGAGTTGGATGTCGAGTTACGTGGCCATCACCCGCGCGAAGACCCGTAGAGGGTTGCTGATATATCGCCCGTTTGAGCTGAAGCCGTATACGCAGGGAGAGATGGAAGGGGCGAAGTATATGCTGGGCAAGTTGCGCGGGGAGGAGGTGCCGTGGGCGGACATAGAGGCAGAGTTGATGCCCCGTAAGATGTGCAGTAAATGTAGTACCTTGAAGGAGAAAGCGGATTTCACGCCCACAGAGTTCAAGGAAAAGGAGGGGCCGAGTTTCTGTCGAGATTGCACGGAAGAGTTGAAGGAGGCAGGCGAGAAGCGGCGCACCGAATGCAAGACGTGGGCCGGGACGGGCCCGAGGACGCCAGAGAACGAGGCTCGCGGGGGGCGAGTGTACGTAAGGGCGAGCAAGTGCGAGAGATGCGCGGGACCTGCGAAGGCGCGGAAGTCACGGAAGGAGTCGGGGGCGTGGCAGGAGAAGGCGCAGGAGAAATTCAAGATTCGGTGCGCGAAGTGCATGAATTTCTTGAAGACGGAGGCGGAAGTGGCGGCGAACCAGTACGACTCCAAGGGCGCGGGGGGGAAGCTTTGCAGGGCGTGCGCGCGCGACGCGAAGGGCGGGGACAACGAGTTGAATCGCAAGCGAAAAGCAGAGGCGGAAGCGAAACCGCTAACTTGCGCGGCGTGCGGGGAAGAGCTTTCGGACACGAATCATTTGAAGCAGGGACAAGTGGAAGATCATCGAAAGGCGAAAGGAGCCAAGGTGGTGTGCGGAGGCTGCAAGGAACTCGGGTTCACAGCGCGCAGTTGCCAGGCGTATCAGCGCAGCGGCGCGTGCAAGAGAAGACTACCGAAGTCGGCGTTCTCTGGGAACCCTGCAGCGGGCGACAGGCTCTGTCGGGAATGCGCGGAGGCGCGAGAGGACGAGGCGCGGCGGGGCAATGCGGAGGCAGCGACTCGCGCGCGGACAGCCGGGGCGGGCGCGAAGCCGCTGACGTGCGCGGCGTGCGGAGGAGCGTTCTCGGACACGAAACATTTGAAGCAGGGGCAAGTGGAAGATCATCGAAAGGCGAAAGGAACCAAAGTGGCGTGCAGAGGCTGCGAGAAACTCGGGTTCACAGCGCGCAGTTGCGTGGGATATCAGTGCAGCGGCGCGTGCAAGAGAAAACTGCCGAAGTCGGCGTTCCCTGACCCTCCCAATGTCGCGCGCGACGCAAAGAAGGGCACCCTGAAGTGCAAGGCGCGCAAACGATGACCAATCGGGCGGGGAGAGAAAGATGGGGGGTGAGGCGGAGGATGGGAGGGAGAAAAATCGAGGAGGAGGAGGAGGAGGCGGGGGAAGAGGTTGAGGAGGATGAGGATGAGGTGGGGGAGGAAGACGAGGAGGGAGACGAGGAGGATGTGGAGGAGGATGGGGGATGAGGTGGAGTATGGGATAGAGGCTTCTTGTATGTGTATCGGGATCTCGCGGCACGCCTCTCGGGGGCCTATGGCAGGCAGTTCGGAACCACTTGGGGGCCCAGGTGGAGGAAAAGGAGGGGGAGGAGAAGGGGGACACGGAGAAACGGCTCTGGGTTATGGGTTATGGGTTAGAGGCGTCTTGTATGCGTATCGGGATCTCGCTGCACGCCCTTCGGGGGCCTATGGCAGGCAGTTTGGAACCACTTGGGGGCCCAGGTGGAGGAAAAGGAGGAGGAGAAGGGGGACACGGAGAAACGGCTCTGGGCTATGGGTTATGGGTTAGAGGCGTTTTGTATGTGTATCGGGATCTCGCGGCACGCCTTTCGGGGGCCTATGGCAGGCAGTTTGGAACCACTTGGGGGCCCAGGTGGAGGAAAAGGAGGAGGAGGAGAAGGGGGACACGGAGAAACGGCTCTGGGTTATGGGTTATGGGTGAGAGGCTTCTTGTATGTGTATCGGGATCTCGCGGATCACTTCTCGGGGGCCTTTGGAAGCGAGTTTTGGAGCCACTTGGGGGCCGTTTCGGAGCCTCTGGGGTGTTTCTTGGGGGTTCCTTGGGGCGTCTGGGCGGCCTCGTGAGGGCCTCTGGGGGCCTCTTGGGGCACTCTTGGGCCCCCCTGGGGCTCCTGGGGGCAGAAAGTTAGAGTTTCAACATGGTTGGTCGCCCTCTTGGGCCCCTCTTGGTGCCGTCTTGGAGCCCTCTTGGGCCGTCTTGGGGACCTCGTGGGCCGTGTTGGGGCCGTCTTGGGCCGTCTGGAGGCCGTCTTGGGGGCCTCTTGGGCCATCTTGGGGCTGTCTTTGGGGCCTCTTTGGCCGTCTTGGAGCGTTGGGAAGCCGAAAAGGCGGAAAAGCAACAAACATCGAAAAACACTATGGAAAATCAACAATTTTAGACTCTTGGGGCCCTCTTGGGAGGCTTGTTTGGGACCTCGGGGGCCGTCTTGGAGACCTCTTGGCCCGTCTTGGGGCCATCTTGGGCGTCTTGGAGCGGTCGTTTGGCGTCTCGGGGCCTTCGTCGGCCGTCTTGGAGGCCTCTTGGGGGCTTCTTGGCCCGTCTTGAGGCCCTCTTGGGCTCGGAAAAACCCCGTGAACCGCTCGTCCCGGCCGTGCTGCGCTCGTCCCGGACCCCCCCCCCCCTCCAAATCGACCGGACCGGGCTCCCGGGGGAGGGGTTTGGGGAGGGGGAAGCATCTCACACGCCGATGATCCCCAAGGGGTCGGCGGATTTAACCCTGCCAGGGCAGCAGGAAGGCCACAAAGGTGTCTCAAGAGCCCCCAAGTCGGTCACAAGATTGCCAACAAGGCAGATCTACAGCATATATTGTCCTCGTTGGGAAACGGCTAATCCTCGGTATTTAGGTCCTCGCATTCCACGGGATGTATTCACCCTGGTCTCTATTACGTGCGGTTCGTGCAGCTGGACCCTGTTGCACAACGGGCACACCAGAGGATTTGTTGATCGCGTATGGGCGTGAAACACCCGTCCGAATCCCACTGAAGCGGCAGATCTGTGTAGCAGGAAGTGCGGGTGAAACCTGAGAGCTAAACATACCATTATGTGACTCCAGCAGGTAGGGACTTGTGGGTAGGCTCTCTTATCGGCCACGCGTCCGGACACATTCACCAAAGTGTGGGTAGGTTCTCTTATCGGCCACGCGGCCGGGACAACGATTCACAAAATTTTGCCCCCCTCTCGAAGGGGAATTGAGAAGGTGACGAAAGGAGCAACGAGAATAACACAAAGTTCGGTGTCACGCCATCCTCCCGAGGATGGGCTGGCATCCCCCAAGCTATACGTGCATTTGCTTGCGGATGGGCCGGCACGCCCGAACGCTGTATTGCGCACGTGGCCGTTATTCCGCCTCCAGGCGGCCATTGAAGATCCTTGACGGGGGGTTGTAACAATTTCTGATCGAGTATACTGGTATTGGCTGGGTCAATTTCCAGAGAGTTACCTGTGGAATTCATAGCCTGGCTGTGTGACTGATTGAGCATAGGGGCGGTGTTGGTCTCAGAGGGCCCCAGAGCTGAAACAGACAATGCGGGAACCGGACCGATCGACGCGTGTTCAGTTCCCGTGCTTTTCTGCCGCAGAGTGTTCTCTCTCTCTCTCTCTGTAGCCTTTCGTGGCTCAAGGTGTTCATGAGGCCAGGAAGAAATCTCGGACTGACAGAAAGTTGAGGAAAGGGTGTCCTCTCAGCGCGAGGAGGTTGTCATACGGGCAGCGCTGGTCTCAGAGGATCCCGAAGCTGAAACGGACCATGCGGGGACCGATCGTCGTGTGCAGAATTTCTGTGCAGCTCTGCGGCAGAGATTTCTCTCGCTGTAGTTGTTTGTGGTTCACGCTGTTCTTGAGGCTAGGTGCAAATCAAATCTGATACGTGACGTAGGCCTCCTTCTGCGGCAACCATCGGGTACGACTTAGCCTACGACTGCACGAGCGATGCCCAGTAGATCCAGTCAAGCTGCTGAGGGCTGTGCGGCACGTGGGGAATAGCCGAGTGGTGGGCACCCCTGTTGTTTTACTTCCGAACAGCCGGAGACATGAGGGTACTAAGAAACCTACCTACCCTGAGAAACAAAGCAGGGGGACTGCATGTACAATTTGCCTTCCCCTTTGGGGGATGATGAGGATGAGGATGAGGATGAGGATACGGACGAGGATGAGGATGAGGATGATGTTGATGTTGATGCTGATGATGCTGATGCTGATGCTGATGACGATGACGATGAGGATGACGATGGTGATCGATGATGCTGTGGATGATGCTGATGCTGATGATGATGATGATGATGCTGATGATGATGCTGCTGAAGATGCTGATGATGCAGTTGATAATGATGGTGGTGATGGTGGTGATGATGCTGATGATGTTGATGTTGATGATGCTGATGCTGATGACGATGACGATGAGGATGACGATGGTGATCGATGATGCTGTGGATGATGCTGATGCTGATGATGATGATGCTGATGATGATGCTGCTGAAGATGCTGATGATGCAGTTGATAATGATGGTGGTGATGATGGTGATGATGCTGATGATGTTGATGTTGATGTTGATGTTGATGATGCTGATGATGATGCTGATGATGTTGATGACGCTGGCAATGATGATGATGATGACGATGATGATGATGATGATGCAGTTGATAATGATGGTGGTGATGATGGTGATGATGCTGATGATGTTGATGTTGATGTTGATGATGCTGATGATGATGCTGATGATGTTGATGATGCTGGCAATGATGATGATGACGTTGATGATGATGATGATGATGATGATGATGATGATGATGATGATGATGATGATGATGATGATGATGATGATGATGATGATGATGATGATGATGATGATGATGATGATGATGATGCTAATGATGATTCCTCTCGCTTCGCGGGGTGCACGTCCGGAGCACGTACAGTCCAGTCGTTCCAGAGTGTCCTGGGAGCTCTTTGGGGTCTTGTGGAGCCCAGTCGTTGCCGGACTGCAGGGGATCTCTGGGGGGGCCTCTGGGCTGCGCTTTCTGGGCGTCTGTGGGGTTCTCTTGGGAGCTTCCTGGGGCCCTTCTTGCGCGTCTTGGGCTGTTTTGGGGCGCTCTGTGCCTCTGCTACCCCTCCCTCCCGCCTCCCGCCATCCCTCCTTTTCCTCCTCCCCTCCCCCTCCTCCCTTCCAGCGCTGGCTCTGATCACGGACGCCGCCGTGACCAATTTCCATCTGGCTGGCGCTGCGCCGCGGTTCGCCCAGGGCGGGATATTATTGTTTAGTGACTCACCGAGGGTGTTTCAGAGCACGTTCAGTCCAGTCGTTGTGGGGCCTCGAGCTTCTTGAAAGCTTCTTATGGGCTTTTTGGAGCCTCTGGGGGGCCTCTTTGGAGCCTCTTGGGGCCTCTTGGGGACGTTTTGGGCCGTCTTTGGGCGCTCTTACGCCGTCTGGCCACTTCGGGGGCCACTTTGGAAGCCTCTCGCGGCCGCCTTGGGGCTCTCTTGGGGTCCTCTGGGGCCGTCTTGGAGGCTTTTTGGGCAGTCTTGGAAGTTTTTGTTGGCCATTTCGGGGCCCTCTTGGGCCGTCTTGGGGCCCCCTCGGAGGCCTCTTGGGCCGTTTGGGGGCCTTCTTGGAGGCTGCTTGGGCCGTCATGGCCTTCTGAGAGCCGAAAAAGGCGAGAATGTTGAAATTGTCCCAGAACTACAGGAAAATCAAGGATTTTGGCCTCCGGAGGCGCTCTCGGGAGTCTTCTTGGGGGCCTCTTGGACTTTCTTGGGGGCCTCATGGGCCCTCTTGGGGCCATCGCGGGCCGTCTTGGGCTGTCTTGGGGCCATCTTGGGCCGTCTTGAAACCTTTTTGGGGCCCCGAGAGGCCCAAGAGGCCGAATTTGTTGATTTCTAATGGTTTTTGTCGGTGTTTGGGCCCCAGAAGGGGCCCTCCACCTTTGGGTCGACGGAAGTGGCGCGATTCCGGGGGGGGGGGTAGGGGGAGAGATAACAATGTAACACAATGCAATCAGTAGCAAGTACGCAATCATTGGATACATGGGATACGTTGCATTAGGGCTTCCGCTCCGCTCCGTGACCTGCCTCCGGCAACACGTCACTTCCGGACGTGGATTATATAGGCTTACGCCACATCCGCCGGCGCTCGACATCGTTCCTGTTGCTTCGTTGCTGTTATCGTATCTCTTGGTGCTCTTGTGTGGCCTTTTGGTGGCATCTTGGCCTGTCTGGAGGCCATATCCGGCCGCCTCGAGGCATCTTGGGCCGAGTTTTGGGGCCTCTTGGGGGCTTCCTGGGGGCTTCTTGGAGGCCTTTGCGGTTCTCTTGTGGGTCCCTCAGGGCCTCTTGCGCTGTTCTTGGGGCGCGCTGGGGGCGTCTTGGGGCCGAAGGCTCGAAAGGTGCCCTCTGGATTTCGTCTTGGAGCCGTCTGGGGGCCCTCTTGGGCTGTCTTGGGGGCTTCGTGGGCTGTTGTTGGACCCTCTTCGACCCTTCTTGGGGGCCCCTTTGGCCGTCTGGGGGCGATATTGAAGGTTTCTTTGCCCGTCTGGAACGTTGTGAACACCGAATAGGCGAGCATGCGAAACATGCTGCTTTTTCAAAGGGAATTGGACGATTTTTGTTTCTTTGGGACCCTCTTGGGGCGCATCTTAGGGGGCCTTTTGGGGCGTCTTGGCAGCTTCGGAGGCCGCCTGGAGGCCATTGTGGGCGTCCAGGGCGATACACTTCGACGAATCGTGGCCCCTGGGACCGTCTGGGGAGCGTTTTGGTGCCTTCTTGGCCAGTTTTGGAGCCCTCCGCTCCCCCGTGACGCGTTCGATCCGGGGTCAGGCTGGGCGAGGGGGGGGGGTCGAATTGCCGGTTTGGGGCCCCTGCGGGGGGATTGCGGGGCGGGATAGTCTCACATGCCTAGAGACCCACAAGGGTCGGCGGATTATGGTGGTGGTCGTGGTGGTGATGATGATGATGCTGATGCAGATGCTGATGCTCATGCTCATGCTCATGCTGATGATTATGTTGTTGATGATGATGCTGGGTATCATGCTGATGATGATGATGATGGTGACGTTGATGCTAATGACGCTGATTATGATGATGATGATGATGATGATGATGATGATGATGATGATGATGATGATGACGCTGCTGCTGCTGATGATGATGATGACGGCTGCTGGTAATGATGAGGATGTTGATGGTGATGGTGATGGTGATGGTGATATTGGTGACGATGATGCTTATGATGAGGATGCTGATGCTGCTGATGATGCTGATGCTGGTGATGCTGAGACGTATGATGATGTTAATGATGATGCTAATGATGATGCTGATGATGATGCTGCTAATGATGATAACGATGAGAATGAGGATGACGAGCGTAATCGATGATGCTGCGAACGATGTTGATGATGATGTTGATGATGTTGACGATGATGTTGATGATGATGGTGATGGTGATGATGCTGATGATGATGATGTTGATGATGATGCTGCTGATGGCGAGTCGGATGTTGATGACGAGGATGGGGATGCTGATAATGATGTTGATGCCGATGTTGATGATGCTGCTGATGATGCAGATGATGGTGCTGATGGTGGTGGTGATGATTATGGTGGTGATGATGATGCTGGTGATGGTGGAGGTGAAGGAGGTGATGCTGATGATATTGAGGATGATGGTGATGATGATGAAGCTGATGATGATGATGATGTTGGTGATGATGATGATGATGATGATGATGATGATGCTGATGCTGATGCTGATGCTGATGATGATGCTGATGATGATGATGCTGATGATGATGCTGCTGATGATGATGATGATGATGCTGATGATGATGATGATGCTGCTGCTGATGATGCTGCTGATGCTGATTCCGATGCTCGTGATCATGCTGCTGCTGCTGCTGACGATGCTGATGATGCTGATGATGATGATGATGATGATGATGAGGAGGAGGAGGAGGAGGAGGAGGAGGAGGAGGAGGAAGAGGGGGAGGGGGAGGAGGAGGAAGACGGAGGAGAAGAAGGAGGAGGAGGCGGAGGAGGAGGGAGGAGGCGGAGGAGGAGGAGGAGGAGGAGGAGAAAAACGAGGCGGAGGAGGCGAACGAGGAGGAGGAGGAGGACGTGGAGGTGGATGACAAGCATCTGGAGCAAGACGAGTTGCAGGACTGGGCAGGAGGACCAGCATGAGGGGCAGCATGCGGAGCATGAGGAGCTGGATTTGGCAGGAGGAGGAGGGACAGGAGGAGGAGAGGAGGGAGGAGGAGGAGGGAGGAGGAGGAGGAGGGAGGAGGAGGAGGAGGAGGAGGAGCAGAGGAGGAGGAGGAGGAGCAGGAGGAGGAGAGGAGGAGGAGAGGAGCAGGAGGAGGAGGAGGAGCAGGAGCAGGAGGAGGAGGGAGCAGGAGGACCAGGGAGGACCCGTGAGGAGGAGGAGGAGGAGGAGCAGCAGCAGCAGCAGCAGCAGCAGCGGAGGAGGAGGAGGAGGAGGAGGAGGAGGAGGAGGAGGAGGAGGAGGAGGAGGAGGAGGGAGAGATCCCTGGATGGCTGCAGAGGCCCTGGGAAGCCTCAGAAAATGCAGCCACGCGTCCCCGCCCTCGACCCTCGACCCGCCTCCTCCTGCTCGAGGAGGTGCTGTTCACGATTCGATCGCCTCCACACGTGGCACGCGTGCCCTGGCTGTAGCACGATCAGGTCGCGATGGGGACTGGGGCGAGGGCCAGAGGTAGGCCAGGGGAGGGGGGACGAACGACGACCACGACGGAGGTGGAGGGCTCCGAGCTCCTTGAGCACCGCGGTGCAGTAGAGTCAGCGGTTCCGCGGCCCAGGGGGGCTGGTGGGCGGGGAGGGCAGGGGGGGAGGCCAGCCAGGGAGGCGCCACAGGGGGGAGGGGAGGACGGACGACCAGGGGGGGCTCCCGGCCAGGCCTACTGGGCCGGGGGGAGGCCAGGGAGACCATGGGGGAGGGACGAGCGACTGCTAGGAACGACCACGACGAACATAACATGTTCCGCGGCTCAAGGGGGCACGCAGCCCTGGGATGCCAGGACCCTTCCCCCCCTGGCCTCCCTTGCCTCCCCACTTTGTTACCATCCAGAGAGCGCCCAGTGGCAGGGGGGGAGACGACGAGCGGGGGGGGAGGGGAGAGGGAGAGGGGGAGGCGCGCGCGCGGCCCGCGCGCGCGCGCTCAGCCGCCCGCCGGGCCCGCGCGGCGCCGGGGGGGCGGCAGAGTCGCCGCCGCGCTCGGCCTCCGCAGAGGCCAGCAGCCGCGGGCGCGCCAGCGCGAGCGGAGCTCAGCGCCCGGCGCGGGCTGGCGGCCCTAGGCCGGCTCGGCGGGCCGGGCCGGCCCGGCGGCCTCGGCAGCTGCCTGCGACTGCCTGCCCCTCGCGGTGGCCGCCGCCGCGTCCCGCGCGACCACCCCCGCGGTGGCCTCCAGGAGCGCCCGCCGAGCCTCCCGGAGGCAGCGGCCGTGCAGGCGCACCCCCAATGTCGGGGCCAGCTCGCGCGCAGCGGCCCAGGCGCGCGCGTCCAGGTGGCCGCGGACTGCCCCGAGTTGCTCGTCGCGAGCTAACTCCAGGGCAGCCTCGTCGCCTCCTCCGGGGGCGGCGCCGTCGGGGGGCGCCCCCGGCCCCACGCTGGGGCCTGGCGCCGCGGCCGGCCCCAGGGCCCAAGCCGGCGCCTGCTTCAGCTCGCCGGCTGCTGCCTGCGCGCCGTCGTCGTCGCCCTCGGTGTCGTCCTCGGCGTCGGCCCAGCTCTCCCTCTGCCTCGCGGGCAGCCCGGCTGCCCGCGGCGCGCCCTGCTGCCGCGGCGGCGGCGCCGCCGCGGTCTGGGCAGGCGGGGCCGAGCCCGCGCGGGGGCGGGCCCGCGGCGTGGAGGCGGGAGGAGGCGCCGAACCCACACTTGGCCGCCGAACCCTTTCTTTTCGTCGTGGTCGTTTGGCCTCCCCCACCCCCCTGGCTCCCCTGGCCCCCCCCCCAACCAGGGCCACGAAACCCTTTATTTTCGTCGTGGTCGTTCGGCTCCCCCCTCCCCCTCCGCCCCCCCTCCACCCCCTCTGGCCTCCTTGGCCTCCCCCGACCTGGGCCGCCGAACCCTTTGCTTTCGTCGTGGTCGTTCGGCTTCCCCCCCGCCCCACCCCCGGGGAGGCCAAGGGGAAGGCCGAACGAGGATGGGGGGGCCAGAGAAGCCACCGCCAGGGGGGGTGGGGCGCAAGGGGGCGCCCGCAGCCCGGGGTGGGGAGGCCAAAGCGGCGAGGAAGGGGAGGAACGACCACGACGAACGGCGGGGACGCTTAGAAATGGTTCCGCGGCCCAGGGGGGTGGACGGAGGCCGGAGGCGAGGAGGCCGGGGGAGTTGGGACGGACGAGCGACCACGACGAAACCTAGCCTGGTGAAGGACCCAACCATACGCAGTTGTGAGTACTGTCGTTCGGGTATCGCCTTGGGGCCATGAAGCACGCGAGGGGGATGTGCCGACAAAGGCCGGGGCCGCTATGTGGGCGCTGCCACGGGGGCTGTAGGTGGAACCCACTATGGTGCCACGAAACGTGCGAAGGGTGCGCCGCAATGGGGCGGGGCCGCCATTGGGGCCGTCGGTGGGACTCCCTATGGGGCCACGAAGCGCTGTAATGAGCGAGGGAGATGCATGCGAACAGCGCCAGCTTATAGGGGGGCCACGAAGCGCTGCAGTGTGGGGGGGCGGCGCATGCGAAAGCCGCCACCGAGGCCTTGGGTGGAGCTCACTATGGGGCCACGAAACGCTGTACTGGGTGGGGGAGACGCATGCGAACACCGCCACTCAGGCCGTCGGTGCAGCCCCTTTATGAGGCCACGAAGCGCTGCACTGGGCGGGGGGAACCGCATGCGAACTCCGCCACAGAGGCCTTTGGTGGAGCTCCCTATGGAGCCACGGAGCGCTGTACTGGGTGGGGGTGACGAATGCAGGCTGTGCCACTGGGGCCTTCGGTGGAGCTCTCTATGGGGCCACGAGGCGCTGTACTGGGTGAGGGTGACGCATGTTGGCGGTGCCACTGGGGCCTTCGGTGGAGCTCCCTATGGGGCCACGCGACGCTGTACTGGGTGGGGGGGGGCCGCATGCGGGCGGTGCCACTGGGGCCTTCGGTGGAGCTCTCTATGGGGCCACGAAGCGCTGTACTGCGTGGGGGAACCGCATGTTGATGAGGGCAGAGGCAAAGATGGGGAGGAGGGGGGAAGGAGGAAGGAGTGAGGGACGTGAGGCGCTGTCTCTTCAATTATAGCCGGAGTGCAGTATCCCCAAACAGGGTTTTTAGACCCACTGCGGTTTCCAAGGTCGATTGCGTGCCCGCCTAGTGCGGGCTGGCATGGCATGTTAAAACATGCCTCCTCCTCCTCCTCCTCCTCCTCCTCCTCGTCCACCTCCTCTTCATCCCGAAAGGCATCTCGGAACCCAGAGTTGCGAGGATGTCTCCAGCGTAACGGGCTGGACCACCTCGCGCGCGGCATTTCGGACCCCAGAGTTGCGACGATGTCTCGGGCGAAACGTGCTGCGAGGAAGTCTCAGGCGAAACGGGCCGGACCACCTCGAGCGCGGCGTCTCAGAGCTCCGAGTTGCGGGGGCCTCCTGGTGCCTCCTGGGGCCTCCTGGGGACCTCCTGGGGCTTCCTCCCGGGCCTCCTGTGGCCTCCTGAACTCCACCTGAGGTTTCCTGAAGCATCTTGGGGCTCCCAGGGGGGATATCTAACCTGTGGCCGTTTGGGCCTCTCCAAATACAGGGGGGGGCCACAGGAGCAGGAAAAATCAACGAATCGACACCGGATGTGTATTAACTTGACACGTTCTGATAGAGGGCCTCCTGGGGCCTCCTGGGAGCCTCCTGGGAATCTCCTGCGGACCCCTGGGGCCTGTCCTGGGCGTCCTGCGGCCTCCTGAAGCTCTCTGGGACCTCCCCCTCCTCCTGCCTGCTCCCTCATGCACATCATCCGCCTCCTCCTTCTCCCTTCCATCTCCTCCTCCTCCTCCTCCTCCTCCTTCTCCTCCTCCTCCTCCTCCTCCTCCTCCTCCTCCTCCTCCTCCACCTCCTCTTCATCGCGAACGGCATTTCGGAGCCTAGAGTTGCGAGGATGTCTCCAGCGTAACGGGCTGGACCACCTCGCGCGCGGCATTTCGGACCCCAGAGTTGCGACGATGTCTCGGGCGAAACGTGCTGCGAGGAAGTCTCAGCGAAACGGGCTGGACCACCTCGAGCGCGGCGTCTCAGAGCTCCGAGTTGCGGGGGCCTCCTGGGGACCTCCTGGAGCTTCCTCCTGGGCCTCCTGTGGCCTCGTGAACTCCACCTGGGGTTTCCTGAAGCCTCTTGGGGCTCCCAGGGGGGATATCTAACCTGTGGCCGTTTGGGCCTCTCCAAATGGAGGGGGGGGGGGGCACAAGAGCAGGAAAAATCAACGAATCGACACCGGATGTGTATTAACTTGACACGTTCTGATAAGCGGCCTCCTGGGGCCTCCTGGGAGCCTCCTGGGAATCTCCTGGAGACCCCTGGGGCCTGTCCTGGGCGTCCTGCGGCCTCCTGGTGCCTCCTGGGCCTCCTGGGGACCTCCTGGAGCTTCCTCCTGGGCCTCCTGTGGCCTCCTGAACTCCACCTGAGGTTTCCTGAAGCATCTTGGGGCTCCCAGGGGGAATATCTAACCTGTGGCCGCTTGGGCCTCTCCAAATGGAGGGGGGGGCACAAGAGCAGGAAAAATCAGCGAATCGACACCGGATGTGTATTAACTTGACACGTTCTGATAGAGGGCCTCCTGGGGCCTCCTGGGAATCTCCTGGGGGCCCCCGGGGCCTGTCCTGGGCGTCCTGCGGCCTCCTGGACCTCTCTGGGGCCTCCTGAGGCTCGCAGGGTCCCATGGAGGATATGTAACATGTGGCCTTCTGGGCCCCCAGGCTGGACCACCTCTTGCGCAGCATCTGAGAGCTCAGAGTTGCGAGAATATCTTGTGCGAAACAGGCCGGACCACCTTGCGCACGGCATCTCAGATCTCAGAGTTGCAAAGATTTCTCAGGCGAGACGGGCCGGACCACCTCGCGCAGGGCATCTCAGAGCTCAGAAGTTCGAGGATGTCTCAGGCGAAACGGGCCGGACCACCTCGCGCGCGGCATCGGGGAGATCAGAGTTTCGAGGATGTCTCAGGCGAAACAGCCGGACCACCTCGCGCGCGGCATCTTGGAGCTCAGAGTTGCGAGGATGTCTCAGGCGAAACGGCCCGGACCACCTCTCGCGCGGCATCTGGGAGCTCAGAGTTTCGAGGATGTCTCAAGCGAAACGGCCCGGACCACCTCTCGCGCGGCCTCTCAGAGCTCAGATTTAGGAGGATGTCTCAGGCGAAACGCTCAATCCCGGACAACTCAGAAACGAGAGTTGTGAGGATGTCTCAGGCGAAACTGGCCGGACCACCACATTTGTTTGAGGATGTCTCTGCTTAGCTTTCCCTCGGCCGGAATCAGCGTCTATCACAACAGCACCCCGTTCAGCAAGCTGTTTGGGGAACAACTTCAAATATAGAATCTTGGTTGGCTGAGATGTAGACAGATACAAATATGCATAGAGAGGTACATCGATAGATGGGTACAGGCACGGGCAGGCGCGTGCTTCTGCGCGCTCGACCTCGCAGACAAAGTCGGAGGCATAGGCCCAGGCTCTGCCAGGCCTAGGTGGGCCGATGCTTCGCGAAGTGCCAGCTCTGAGTCGATTCGATTCGGCGCAGCGGTAGCACTGGGGGATCGGCGCGGTGTCACCATCATCACCGTCACCGCCATCACCGCAATTACCGCCATGGCCACCACGACCACTCACCACCATGGAACGATATATAGGTAGGTATATATGGATATGCATATATATATATATATATACGGATCGATCGGTTGATCGATGGATTGATTGATTGACTGATCGAATTGGTAGATCGATAGACTGGTCGATCCATATATACATTTGTATCTATATATATATATATATATATATTGACAGCTGCAAGCTGGAGTAGGTGGTATGTATTTACCTGCGCACTCTTTGTTGGCGGTAGGCGGGGCCCATCGCAAATCTACCGCCCCCCTACCCCCGCCCGACTTCCTTATCGACCGAAGGTTGGTCCAATCGGTATTGTTAGTGTTCTCCGTTTACCTTTCCCCCTCAGGTGGTGATCGTCCTGGTGGTGGCCGTGGCCAACTGGCCTCCCTGGATGATCGAGGACTGGGGCCCGGGCAGAAGCTCAGCATCGCCTATCCTATCCCCATCCCCACCTAGGCCCCGCCAGCCCACCCTCTTGGGGGTCCGCGGACGGCTTTCCCGCCAGCGCTGGAGACCCGTCCCTCGACGGGAGAAGACAGGGACCACCTCAGCGGCAGCGCCAGGGGGGGCCGGGGACTGGCTCAGGGGAGGAAGGCCCGACCCCTTGCTGATCGCCGATGGTAGAATTGATAGCCAGCCCCGCCCAGGATCGTGCGCATTTGCCACCGGGGGCCTAACCGCCATTTTATCGGCGATGCAACGCCGATTCAAGTTCGATGCCTCTCACCCTGAGCTGGTTCCCCGCCAACGTTGACCCTCGACCGGGGTGGCCCCGCGACCGAGAAACCCTCGTGGGGGTGGGGGTGCGACCTCGTGGCGATTTCGTGGACAGTTTGTCGCTTTCATCTCGTTTTGCATCAAAGGCGGAACACACGCAAAACGAGGGAACACGGACACAGCACGAAGACGGAACATACCCGTGGGGGCTTATTAGGACGCACCTTTCTATCGAGAGTGGGGGTGCCCCGTCGTGCGCCCCCGGCTTGCACTCCCGATCACCACCCCCCGGCTTGCACTCCCGTCGTGCATCCTTCTTCTTTTCTTGGCCCAGCGACTACCCTACAAAGTTGCCAGGCTGGGCCCTGACATGGCTGGTGGAGGTGCGTGGTTGGCGCTGTCTGCCCCCATAGAGGACGACGACGCGAGAGCCCAGGTCCTCACAGCCCTCTTCGTGGTCGGGCTCTTCGTCGTGGCCCTGGAGGACTTCGGGCGGGGCTGGGACTGGGATGAGTCGTTCTAGAGTGTTCGAGAACGCTCTCAGAGCGTTCGGGAGCGCTCTGGAACGGACGCGCTCGAGAGCGTTCGGGAGTGCGTTCGGGATCCCAGTGATCCCCGGTTTATCTAGATCCCATGGCTTGCCTGTCTTGGCGTAGTGTCAGGATTTCTTGGACGTCAACAAGTCCTCCGTCATGCTCATCATGTCGGCGACCATGTGGGCGTTCCTGGCAGTTGGGTACCACCCGACCAGGTCGGAGGCGGCTCTGCCTGCCCGAGCCACGGGCATTCGTTTACTCCTCATTATTTCGCTATTGCTCTTACTCTTGCTTCCTATCTCCCTCTCTCACTCTCTCTCACTCTCTCTCTCTTCGTTTACGTGTCTGTGTGTGAGGGAGTGTGCCTTTCTACGCCAATCCGCCGAGCGCCTGGCCGCGACGCAACAAAGTGTGTGAGTTTGTGTTTATGTGTGTGTGTGTGTGGGGGGTCTGTGTGTGTGTGTGTGGGGGTGCGTGCGTGCGTGCGTGCGTGCGTGCGTGTGTGTGTGTGTGTGTGTGTGTGTGTGTGTGTGTGCGTGTGCGTGTGCGTGTGTGTACGTATGTGTAAGTGTGTGTGTGTGCCGTGGGTGGGTAAGGTGTGCAAAGATGAGTATGACGGGGTGGGGGATGTGGACGAGAAGTTGAAGGAGGAGGAAGAGCATGAGTATAGAGCTCCAAAGCAACATTTTCCACGATATCGAAGCTCGAGACGAGCGAGGTAGCGCGAGCAAGTGGAAGCAGGACCTGCCTCAGGTCGGAGTTGCCTGGCCTTTTGTAGGTGATGGCTCTGGGCCACGGGTGTGGAGGGATAGGTGGAGGGAGAGGGAGAGGGGGATGAGGAGGGTGAGGAGGGCCAGAGTAAATCCAAGATGCTTCAACGATGCTGCAACCACAGCCCGGTCTTCACAAGTCCCCGCAAACCTTTTCTCCACTACCAAAACCGCCCTCTTGAAAGGTGAGCGCCCGATGGGTCTGCCATTCACGTTTAGAAACGGAATTGCATTGTATCGTTCTAGCGATCAGGAAACCGCATTCATATAGTTCAGCGATGTATTCAATGAGATCCCCGTTTTGACATAGGGATCACTCCTACATCGGTTTCGCTCAAGTTTGCAGTTCCGGCCATCAAGTTCACATTTTGGAAAATAAACCTCCCTCCATCCGTGCAGTTGTGACATATGTCAAATCTTTTTAAGTTGTATGTGGAAGCCCAACGTTAAAAACGAGCCGCTCTCCATCTGTGCAGCGGTTACGTATGTTAAAGCGTCTGGCCACTGAACCTTAGGGTCTCAAGCGATAGACCTATGTTGAACAGCAACTGCCCGGCACACCTGTACCTGTAGCAAGCATGAGCGCGGAGCTTGGGCGACAGCTCAAATTCGAAACAGATCTTCCCTCTATCGTTGAAGCTGTCGCATACTTTTCAGAAGAGTCTGCGCGGCGCTTTGAGGATCACTTCATTTTGACACTGACTTGTGTTGCATCATTGAAGCTGTTACAGAAGTCAGGACGAAGGTGCGTGGCGCTAAGGCGATAAACCCATTTTGAAAACCACCTTGTCCATTCTCGAATCGAAGGAACGTTCCAACGAAATGGCATCTTCTGAGGGGGTCGCAAGTGAGGCCAATATTTAATCGTAGCATCCACCTACGCTTGTAAGTGTGGCGCAAACTTGGGGCGAGTGTGCGCGGAGCTGAGGCGACCATAAATTTTGAAATGTATTCGCCTTTCACTCTTGTGACTGCTTCCGAATGTAAGGACGAATGTGCGCGTAGCTAAGGAGGAGGAGGAGGAGGAGCTGTAGGATGAGGAGGAGGAGGGGGAAGGAGCAGGTGGAGGAGGAGAGAGGAGTGAGGAGTGAGGATTGAGAAGTGAGAAAAGGAGGAGGAAGAGTAGGTGGAGGAGGAGGGGGAGGAGGAGGAGGAGGATTGACAAGCCATGACACAAGCACAACAGTGCGCGCGAAGTTATGGTGGGCATGTGCTGTCTTCTCTGAGGCGAGTGAGTACGTGTTGGGGAGAGTGATGCGTCCCGTGGATGGACTCCAAGTGCAACCAGCTCTAGCCATAGAAGGGCGAGGAGGAGGAGGACGAGGACGGGAAGGAGGCGGGGGGCAGGGGGGGAAGAGCATGACGACAAGGAGAACGACGTCGAGGACGGGGAGGATCAGTAGGACGAGGAGGGGGACTTTTAGGGAACACTTCCGTGGGTTAGCATTATGTATAGCAGTTGCTGTCACCGCGCGGGCCCAAGTCGCGCGCGGCCAACCTGCCAGTCAGAACGCGTGTTGCTTTCTGGGCGAAGGTGAACCATCCTCATTCTTTTCCATCTCCAGCATAGTAATGCCAATTAAATGTACCATATATTGTACTCTCGACTTGGTAGCGGAGCTGGCCTTACCCGCGTGTGGTTGGCTCCCGTACGTTGTGTGAGTGATTGCATACACCCAGCACCAATTCTCCAGGAGCGGACCTTGATTCAGGCGCTCGTAGACGCCCAGGCCACCCGACGACGTGTTGGTCCGATGGTTTGAAAGATCGAAGGCCTTGCGGCCACAGAGGAGGTAGGCGGAGACGCGCGAGGGGAGCAACGGTGGAGGCCCTGGGGCTAGTTTGGCGCCCTTTTGGAGCCGTCTTGAGACCGTCTTCGAAACCTCTTGGGTTATCTTGACGCTCTATTCGGCCGTCTTGTGGCCCATTTTGGGGGGCTCTGGGGACGTCTTGGGCCATCTTGGGGCTCTCTTGAGGCGTCTTGGCGCCCTCTTGGCCGTCTGGGCGATATCTTGTGGACGTCCTCGCCGCCGATCCTCCCCTTCCTCCTCGGCGAAGCCCCCCAGGCGCAAGGGGCGTGCCCCCCCCCCCCCTCTCGCCGCCGCCCAGCGCCTACGCGGGGCCGCAGGCTGGCTACCTGCAGCTGCACGAGGAGCTCAGCAAGGGCATACAGGACGGCAGTCGAGGAGGGCGAAGAAGAGGAGGCCCCGCCGCACCGTGTTGGCGGCGCGCAGAAGGGGGGCAAGGGGGAGGGGCGATGCTTCTTAGACGGAGGTTGGTTCTTAGAAGGCGCCGTCCCCACATCTGTAGACAAGGTCCGCGCCTTCCAAGAGCAGCCTCCTTCCAAGAAGCCTTCCCCGCTCCCCCTACCCCCCCCCCCGTGCGCGCCGCCAACCGTGACGCCTCCCTTCTCGTTTCCTCCTGCGCTCGCTCGGTCCCTCGGTCGCAGTCTCTTTGGACCCTTCCCTCCTGAGAGAGTGCACAACCGAGACTCCACGAAACAATGAAGATGCGCCTGTCTTCGATGCCCACGCGTGCCCGTCAGCACGAAGGAGGTATGGCTAAAAAGGGTCACGATACAATGGTTGTCTGCAGTTTGATGGCTACGCCTGCCCGAGCGGGGCCCAACTTAAGCACATGCTGCTAACTATCGTAGATACGCTAACGGCGATGTAGGTAATGGCAATGCATGTTTCGATATTGTAGGTGGGGGTGGTCCGTGGCCAACCCACTTTTAGGGAATGCTTAGTCGCGTTTTCATATCATTGGTTCTACGCGAGCTCGGCGTTCCAATGCCAGGTTCCAATCATCGCCGTTAATCAATATCGCCATTAGCGCGGCCTTGGAACTACAAGTCTCGTCAAACATATATTGGCATGCTTTTCAGAATCGAAGCGCTCGATTGTTTTGACGCTTGCCAGAAAACCTGCTCTTTAATGCTGTGAGGGCATTGCCGGATTTGGGACATTGCGTCTGGTCCAGTTATTTCTTTCCAGCGTTGAAGTAGTGCCGACCACACAAGCACCGAAACCAATAATTGTCAGTTCATTTCTCGGTCATCGAGTGCGCAACAAAACGTGGCTTGGCCGTCGGCTCAACCAACGGCCAGACCGAGCCTCTTTCCCCACGGCCCCTCCCTGCCCAACATACCGATGTGCGCAGGGGGGCGGGGCGACCATTGCACCTCCCTGAGGACAGAGGTCGCCAGCGTCCAGCGTCTAGGAGGAGGAGGACCAGTTCAAACCCAAGAGTCATCAACGATGATTGAATCCACCCTCCCCTCAAGCTCCCTCTTCGTAGGTCCCTATATAAGTGTTCATTTCCACTGAAGGATCTGCGCCGTTGGGGGACAACCGTATAGAATTATTGAAGGACACCAGTCTCAGGATTTCAAAGCCACGAGGTTCGAGATTTTGCGGTTATTCGTGATCCTCGTTGCCGGATCTGGTCATGAGGTGGTTTGTGCCTGCGCGGATGGTCCCCAGGGTGAGGTCCCCAGAGGCCTCCACTCTCTCCTCTTCCTTCGAGCTTGTGCTTGTTGCGGCCTTGTCGGTGAGGATTGACGCCAGTTCAGCTCCCTTCCTGCTGTTAGCTGAGGGAGGGAGAGTGGGAACTTCCTCGCATTTGTTACGCCCCCAAAAAGATCATGAGGTGAAAGTATTCAGAAGCAAAAGTCATCGCTGTTTTTGATGAACATAAAAGCCTGTTTCTTTATTGCTTGGGGCATGACGGGCGTCATGGCCCCCGCTCCCCCCTCCCCCCCCTATGACGTAACGCTCCCCCCCAGTGCGCTCCAGGCACTGCCGCCGTGCGCATTGGGATTCGCGTAGGTGTCCGCGTCGGAATCCGCATAGGTGTCTGCTCCGCAGGCGTCGTCGTCGTCGTCGTCGTCGTCGTCGTCGTCGTCGTCGTCGTCGTCCGTCGTCGTCGTCGCTCGTGGTTCGTCGCTCGTCGCTCATCGTCGTCGTGCGCGCGGACGCGGCTGGAGCCTGTTTTTAAGTCCGGGCCGATGACGGCAATCATCTGGGGGGGACGGGGTCGATGACGTCACGTTTCGCGCCGGCGGCGTTTGGGAATGCTTAGGAATGACGGAGGACGGGTAGCACGAACATGCACCACAACGCCTGTGTACATCACAGTGCCCGCGTGCACCACAGCGCCTGTGTACACCACGCCGCCGATGTACACCACAGCAGCCGCGTGCAACACAGCGTCAGTTTGTGCCATCGTGCCCGCGGGCACAGCAGCTCCTGTGTACACCACAGCGCCTCCGTACAACACATCAGCCGTGCGCAACACAGCACCAGTGTACACCACAATGCACGCGTGCATTGCAGTGCCTGTGTACGCCACGGCGCGTGCGTGCACCACATCAGCCGTGTGCAACACAGCACCACTGTTGTGTATAGAAGTTCAGAAAGAATCTTTGTGACGAAAGGGAGCGCGTGTGGATTCCACAGAAAACAATGGAAAACAAATCCTCATGGACGAAGGAGCGCCGCTGGAATCTACGAGTCACCCCAAGTCCGCCCGCATCACCCTAACTCCCATTTGCGTCCAGGAGGCTCCAGCTAAACTGGCCGTCCGAGAACCAAGTGGACCGATTCAATCGACGATTCTGCGATGCTCGCTGAGATGCGCACGTGCGTTGTAACGCCAAGCCGCACGACAGGGGGTAAGAAGGAGGAAAAGGAGGAAAAGGAGGAGGAGGAGGAGGAGGAGGAGGAGGAGGAGGAGGAAGTAGGAGAGGGGGAGGAGGAAAAAGGAGAGGAGAAAGAGGAGGAGGAGGAAAGGAGGTAGAGAGTAGGAAGGAAGGAAGGAGAGGTGGAGGTGGAGGAGGAGGGAGGAAAAACGTCGCATTCGATTATCAGAACCTTCCTGGCGTGGCGTTCAGTTGTCCGCAGCAGATCCTGTCGTACATGCTCTTTCTACCTGTCCTATGCACGCAGGCACTGTGGTGTAGACAGGCGCTGTGGCGTGCACAGGCGCTGCGGCGCACGCAAGCACAGTGGTGTACACAGGCGTTGTGTTGCACATGGGTGCTGCGGCGTATGTACGCCAGCGCTGTAGTGCTCCCAAGTATTGTGGTATACGCGGGCGGTGCGTTGCACACGGCTGTTGCGGTGTACGCAGGCGCTGTGGTGCACACGCGCTGTGTGGTGCACACGCGAGCGTTGTGGTGTACACAGGCGCAGTGGGCAGATCGCCACTTACATGCTGCTCGCGTCGTCGTCGTCGCTCGTCGCTTGTCGGTCGTCGCGTCGTGCGCGCGGGCGCCGCTGTGGTGCCGGACCCACACGGCGGGGGGGGGCGTCGCGTCATACCCCCCCCCGCCCTCCCCCCCCCCATGACGCCCGTCATCGCCGAACATAGAATAACGCGCTCTAAGGGGAACTGTGGGACACGGCGGTGAAGACAACACTTCATCAAAAATACAGAATATAGAACATCCTAAGATTAGTGCCGATTTCTGTGTGCCCCCCTGGGCCCCAGGGAACAGTGGAACGACAACACGGCGGGACGACGAAGAATTGCGACATAGTCACAGAGGTTTCTTCTCAGGGACAACGTTCCAGGTTCGAGGCTCGAGGTTTTCGGGTGTCTTCGCGTCGGTTCTCGGCGGGTTCCACCCTCGGGGTGCCTTCCAGCAGCGGCGCCTCTCCGATATAGCGTTCCAGGGTTGCCCGCATCGTCCCGAACGGCCGCCGCAGAGCGGTGTTATGGCCCGAAAGCAATGGGGCCGTCCTAGGGGGGCTTTGCTCAGGAGGTGATGCATCGACGACCCCCGATCGCCAATTGATCATTGGCCTGACAGCCCCACCCCGCCCAATCGCCGTCGTCTCGGCGTTGTATCGCCGATCCGAGCTCGATGTCCCCCCCCCGAGCTGCTTTACTCCCTCACCCATTTGACAACGTGGATCCCCAGAGTTGTGAAGCCCTTCCCCCTGAGTAGTTTTTCGACGGCCTCGGGGCCGGGCGATGGCCCCCGGAGGCCGACAGTAACAACAACCCGTCCGCCGTGTTTTTTTTGTTCACGCCGCGAGGGTGTTTTGGAACGTTGCCACTCCTCCCTCCTCCTCCTCCTCCCAGCCTGCCCCGCGTGGACAGAAGGACGTGGGCAGTGTCATCCTTTTCCTCCTGCCCGCCATGGGCGTCGTGGACAGCCGCCGGGGTCCCGTGAGGATGAGGAGGAAGAGGAGGAGCGGGGGGAGGAGGGGGGGAGGAGAAGGATGTTGATGGGGATGGTGATGGGGATGGTGATGGTGATGGTGTTGACGGTGGTGGTGATCATGGTATCGATGATGATGATGATGATGATGATGATGATGATGATGATGATGATGATGACGATGATGATGATGATGATGGTGGTGGTGGTGGTGGTGGTGGTGATGGTGATGGTGATGGTGATGGTGGTGGTGGTGGTGGTGATGGTGATGGTGATGGTGATGGTGATGATGATGATGATGAATATTAGGTTGATGATGATGATGACGATGGTGACGATGATGATGGTGATGATGATGGTGATGCTGATGCTGATGCTGATGCTGATGCTGATGCAGTTGGTGATGATGATGATGACGATGACGACGATGACGATGATGATGATGATGATGATGACGATGATGGTGATGGTGATGGTGACGATGATGATGATGATGATGATGATGATGATGATGATGATGATGTGATGATGATGCTGATGCTGATGCTGATGCTGATGCTGATGACCATGATGACCATGATGAGTGATGATGGTTAATGATGATGGTGATGGCGATGACGATAATGATGATGATGATGATGATGATGATGATGATGATGATGATGATGATGATGATGATGATGATCATAATGATGACGATGAAGATGATGATGATTGATGATGATATAGTATGTGATGATGACGACGATGACGGACGATGATGATGATGATGATGACGCTAAGACGATGATGAGATGATTATGATTGGGGGGACAAAAAAAATGGAAATTGATTGGATGATGATGATGATGATGATGATGATGATGATGATGATGATGATGATGATGATGATGATGATGATGATGATGATGATGTCCGAGGTCGCATGAGCTGCCAAGCGACAGCGGACGCTGTTCATGCGAGCAAAGCGGCGACGCACGGTCGTGGCTCGGGCAGTGCCGATCGACCGCTACCTGGAGGCCAGCGCTGTATCGCCGCGAGCGAGGGCTCAGTACCAGCGAGTGCTCGAGTAGATGAAGGTGAGGTGTGCACGCCAGGACTTTTTCGAGCTGCCGTCAGACGCGATGGTCGCCTGCCTGGTCCATTACTTCACCACCATCCACCTGCAGGGCGAACGGGCCTCCGCCGGCATGTGCGCGGCCGCCGCGGTGAACCACTTCCACCCGACGCACGGGCGGTTGCGAGCCGAGACGCTGCCGCGCATGTGGAAGGCGCTGAAGGGCTGGAATCGGATCGCACCTCGGCGAGCAAGGATGTCCGAGCCGCTGACCATATGGCGCCCCCTGATGCTCGCCTTGCTGCTGAGGGGTCAGCGCATGATGGCGGTGTTTCCAGCGCTTGCCGTCTCGACCTACTTGGGCCGTCGTCGCTCTTCAGGCTACGCCCTGCCGGCATCGTGAAGCCGTGCGCGGGCAGTCCACATTGGGGTCTCCTGATGCACCCTCAAGAGCGGGCCTTTCCCGACAAGGTTCGGGAGTTCGATCTGAACGCGAGGCTGGGCTCGTCGTGGCTGCGGTGGCTGGGCCCTCTCTTGGACGAGATGCAGAAGCTGGGCCTTCGCAAACGAGCGCGGTCCCTGGACTACCCCGCGCTGCTGCGCCAAATGAGGACACCTGCGACTCGTTGCAGCTGAGGCGGATCACGCCGTGCCACGCGCGGCACTCAGGCGCCGGCGTCGACCGCGCCAGCGGCGATTGCAGCAAGGCAGAATCGCAGCGCAGAGGCGGCTGGCGCCAGTTGAAGAACACGGCGCGCAACGAAAAGAGCGCCCTTTTCGGCCAGCGAGCTCAGGCGCGCAGCGCAAGGTCGCTTGCCTACGGGGGCCACTGCCCGCGCGAGCTGGAGCCCGTCTTGGCGCGGGGGCGCGCGGTGCCGCTGCCTGGAGGCATCCAGCCCTCGCAGCGCGGAGCACGGCGCTCTTGATCTGCGACCGCCTCGACGCCATCGGCTCGTGCTTGGCCGCGCAGGGTGCACCCGCCTGGATGTGGCGCGGCGGCGCGCTCAGTGATGAGCGGCTGGGTACGCCTCTGGAGCGCCGTCTGCTGTCGCGCGCTCGGCGCGAAGAGGCGGCCGCGCCGTTCGCGTCGCCGACGGCGGCGGGGGCGAGCAAGGCAACGAGCAAGCTGTTCTGTCGACGTCGGCTGCGTCGCTCTGCTGAGAGATTGGGCAGGCTTGCCTCCGCCGCCAGGCATGGAGATGCCGCACGGCAGCCGCTTATGATCATTCCTCGCACTTCAACTCGATGAGATCCCAGTGGATTTTGCGACAACTGTTGCGAGCGAGAGGTGCGTGTTTGGAGCCTGTGGAGGCACGGATGCATCTCCATGTTCATGTGGCTTTGAACCTGAGGATGTTGCTGGGCTTGTGCGCGCGTGCTTCAGTCGGACAGGCATCTGGTGTAAAACAGGCCTCCCGCAACTACACGTGCGAGGGATACGCAGTTGCGGAATTAGCCGCGCAGTGCCCGCTGCAAAAAGACCCGACCTTTTGAACTTTGCAATCGCTCGTTCCCTCCTGTCTCGCGCAAGAGCCTCCATCTACAATGTAACCCCCCTGTGCAGGGGACGGGGGGGCCCCGCGATGAAAGAGAGGTTTTAACTGGCAGGGCCTTGGTTGTCCTCGGAAAGGGGGCGCGATGATCGCAGCAAGGCGTCGCTGCCAGAGCTGAGTCTCGCTGGGCAAAACAGCGTATCATGGCGGTGCGCGCGCGGACGTGGTTAGCGGGGAATGGGGTGTCGTGTCCTTCGTGCGTTCAGGCATTATCTACTACCGCAAACCGTTCTGGTTCGCCCAGCACTCCCGTCCCTGGGCAGATGGCCCCGCGATAAAACAGTTGTTTGAACTGGCAGTGTTTTGGTTCTCGTCGGATGGGGGCCGCTCGCCCCCATCCCAGAGCTCTGGAGGAGCAGCTCGCTGATCGCAGCGAGGCATCGCTACCATAACTAGGTGATCCGCCGAACGAAACAGTGCACCATGATACTGATGATGCTGATGATGGTGATGATGTTGGTGGTGATGCTGAATGGTGGTGACGGTGATGAAGATGATGAGCATGATGGTGCTGCTGATGGTGATGAGGATTATGTTGATTATTTTGAGGATGCGGGTGGACACGATGATGCGTTTGATGGTGCTGGTGCAGGTGATGATACTGATGTGGATGAATATGATGATTGGGATGCTGATAGTGATGCTGATGTTAATGATGATGCTGATGCTGTTGATGATAATGGTGGCGATGCTGTTGATGATGGTGATTAGTAACCTCAGGAGCATCAGCCTCCACCCCCCGCTCTCCATGCAGGGATGTCGTGTGCGGAGGCGGCGTGGAGGAGGGAGGCCCCCCGTCGTCAGTGCCCCTTCTCCATTGGCTGTCTCTTCTCATCGTGACCGCCCGTCGTACCTTTTTGTTTCTCATTCCCACGCCTCCATTTTCTGATCGTGCTGCTTCTCCTCCTTGTCATCCTGATTCTGCCGATGGCCCCTCGCACTGTAGGCTCTTGGAGCGTTGCTGCCTTAGGGTCTATGTTCGGCCCCAGCCGCCATCTTGTCTGCCGCCGCTGCTGTTGCTGCTCCTCATGGTTTTTCTCCTCCTCCCCCTTCCTTTGATGCACAGATGCGCACATGCTCGCAAGTGTCCATACCTCATGCACAGCACCAGGAAGGACAACAGGTGCCGACTGTTGTACCCTGTGAGGCCTCCGAACAGAACGAGAGAACCTTCCTGGAGCGGAAAACGGTCCTGGCGGGCTCGACCAGCACTTTGCCTGAGCGGTTCTTCGCCCCAGGCCGCGGCGGGCACGCCGAGGGACCCCGCGCTGCGCAAGGACTTGGCGGCCGACGGCTGCAGGCATCGATGGGGCAGCGGCCGCACGGAGGGCCGCCACAGGCCACGAAACGTCCAAGGCCCCGATCATCACCAAGAGGGGGGAAAAGCACAGACACAGCCAAGTGTCCATGTGCACAAAACTGGAACGTGTCAAGCACATGTACAAACACATGGGGGCCCCTGGGACTTGCATCTATTGATTTGTGTGCCCCTGGGCCAATTGACACCAGTCCTCCCTCGATCCTCGGCCCTCGATGCTCAGGTGGGACGGCGAGCCGCGCGCGGCCCGGCGCCCCCTGTCTCGAAGCCGGCCCCTGGACCGCTCCCAGGGCCGAGTCGCCACGGGGGAAGCGGGTCCCGAGTCCTCGAGAAAGTTCTGGAAACCCACGCCCTCCCAGCCACAGTCACGCTCCACCGCCCGTGGGCGCGCGCGCTTTGAAGCACCTCCCCGCGACGAGCTGTGACCCCAGCTGCTGTCGGGATTCGGCGGGGCGCGCATCGAGGATCTGCCTGTATCTTGCGAGGGCGCACTTGGACGCAAGCGCGCAAGGCTCGCGGGGGCTCGGCGGCAGCTGCGGCGGGTGGCACGCTTCAGGGACCCCCTCGCGGGGCGGCGCCGCGGCGGGGCCACATCTGAAGATGGCCCTCTGCAGGCGAAGGCTCTGGGCCGTCTTGGGACCATCTTGGGCCGCCGCGGGGCTGTCGTGGGTCCTCCTGCGGGCTGCCTGGAGGCCCGTGTCGGGGCCTGCCGCTCACCGCTTCCCCTCTCCTGCGCCGCCCTTGGGTTCTCCTGGAGCTCCCACGGGGCGACCCCGGGGGCCCATGATGGGATCGGAGTGGATGGGGTCGGAGGCTCGCGCCGCATCGCCGAAGCATCGCCCATGCATCTGTGACGCATCGGCGATGTACCGGTGCCGTCGGCATGGAGATGATCGGGCTCCACATCAAGCCGCATCGCCCATGCATCGCCGATGCGTCGGCGATGCGGCGCGAACTTCCGACCCCGTCTACTCGGACCCCATCTGGGAGGCCTAGATTCCTGGGGTTCCCGAGGGCCGCGCCGCCAACCCCGATGCCTTTGCGGGCCCCCCGCGAAGGGGCCCTCGGCGGGGACTGCGCAGCCAGGCGCGACCAGGCGCCGTGTGATGGGCAGCAGTATCCGCCGATCGTGGCGCCCTGTGGAGGGTTGCCCCGTGACTAGAGGACTCCCAGACTGGGTCTGAGTAGATGGTGTCGGAGGATCGCGTCGCATCGGCGATGCATCGCCGATGCATCGGCGATGCACTGGCGCCGTCGGCGTGGAGAAAATCCGCTGACCCTGTCGGCGTGTGGAAGAGGCTGTTCCGTTTGACTCGTCGTCGTCGTCGTCGTCGTCGCCTTCGCCGCTCCCCTCCCCTTTTCCCTAGGCTCGCCGCCGCTCCTCCCACTGTCACGGGGCCCTCCTCCTTGAGCGCGCCAGCCACAGCGAATTTGAGCAACGTTGTAGTTGAGTCGGACAGAAGCCCCTTCCCTTTGATCCCTTCCCCGACGGGGGGGGGTCCCAGGGGGGGTCCCGGGGGGGTCGCCACTAAGGTATCACTCCCCCCTTTGCGGTTCGAGGGCCCAGAAAAGCTCCGAGACGCGGCAAAAGTGCCCCAAGATGCCCCCCAGACGGTCCTCGAGGGCCCCGAATCGCCGAAGCATCGGTGCAAGTCGCCAAAGTAGCCTCCAGACGGCTCAAAAGGTTTCCAAAACGGGCCTCAAGTGGCAAAAATCATCGATTCCCTCAGGTTCTTGAAAGATTTCAGCATTCTCGCCTTGTCAGCTTCCCGACGCTTCAAGACAGGCTCAGAGGCCCCCAAGACCGCCCCAAGATGACCCAAGAGGTCTCCAATAGGGCCCCAAAACGACCCAAGAGGGCCCCAACACCGCCCAAGAGGCATCTAAGACAGCCGAAGAGGCCTCCAAGACGGCTCCAAGAGGGAGCCCAGATGGGGGACCCGAACGGTCATGCCGAGCCCTCGGCCTGAGAAGCTCCTAGGAGGCACCAAGAGGCCCTCAGGAGACCCCCAGGACGCACCAAGAGGCCCCCACGAGGCTCCCAAGCGGCCCACAAAAGCCTCCCAGGAGGCCCCCAGGCTATCCCCAAGAGGCCCCCGAGAGCGCTCGTCGTCGTCCTCGTCCTCGTCGTCGTCGTCGTCGTCGTCGTCGTCGTCGTCGTCGACGCCAGTAAAGGTCGGCGGCAACGGCTGTAAAGCCTTCGCAATCGGGCCCCGCATCCACATCAGGTCCTGGACCCCGAGGCCGTCCCCCAGGACCAGTTCCTCATCCCGAGTCGTTTCCTGGAGGCCCCGGGGCCCGTGGAGGGCCCCGAGGGCTCGAAAACGGCGAAAAACTCAGGACCTGTTTCCCTCGGTCCGCCGGAAGAGTTTGCATGCTATGCCCAAAAGCCCTGGGGGTGAACGAGGGTCCTGGTCGCGGGTCTGGTATACAAGATTCCCTTCCTGGGACGCGGATCTCGTACATTGGACGTGGCCCAGACAGCCGGCGGCGGCCGCGGGCGGCCGCTCGGCAGAGGCCCTTCGCATGTCGGCCGCCGGCCGCGCTCGAAGCCCAGAGCCCCCTGGCAGCACGCTCGCGGGCCCGCGGTGCGCGCCCCCGCTGCACCACCAGCCCAGCCCCCGCGGGCCGGGCCACCTCGGCCGCCCCGGCAGCGCGCCCAGAGCCCAGGGCGGCCTGGCGTTGTGCATGCGTTGGGGGCAACGGTGGGGGGACGAGTCGAGGTTCGAGGCTCGAGGTTCGAGGTTTTCGGGGTGTTCGTCTGTTCTCGGCGTGTTTCCTGCCTTGGGGTGCTTTCCAGCAGCGGCGCCTTGCCGAGGGCGTCCTGGGGTTGCCCGCATCGTCTCGAACGGTCGCGGGAGAGCCGAGTTATGGCCCGAAAACAACGGGGCAACATCAGGGGGGGATAGGCATGGGGGGGATGAATCTACCTCCGATCGCCCATCGATCGCCGATAACGGTCTGATAGCCTCACCCCGCCTGGGAACTTGTGAATTCGCTATCGGGGGCCTATCGCTGATGTCTCGGTGCTGTATCGCCGATTCCAGGTCGATGTTTCCCCCCCTCCCCCCCCTTGGGTCCCACCCCCTATCGTTGCCACTCAAAGCGGGTTCTCGACGCGCGACCCCGCCGTGTGCGCCGCCGAACCCCGCGGGCCCTTCGACGTCGGCTGCCAGCTCACGTGTCTGCTTCAGCTCGATCTTCGTGCCCGCCGGTTTCAGCTGGATTGGCCGCGGGGGCCCTGCAGCGCCGGATCGCCGTCGCTCGCTCCCTTCTCCCCTGCTTCTCCTGCTCCTTCCGCCGCCGCCTCCTCCTCTTCTCCCCTCGTTCTTTGGAGCGTCCTTCGAGTAGCCTGGCCCAGAAGTGTAAGGCCGCTTGGTGCACGCTTGGCCTGGCCGCCACAGCCCGAGTGGGACGGCACGGGGGCTCTGCATCGCCCACCACGGCAGCAGCGAGGGCGCGGAGTGCCGCCCGCGTGGTGCTCGGGCGAAGGCGGAGGCCAGGCGCCTGGAGCCCAGGTCGCCGCTGAGGTCACTTCCCTCTCTCCTCCGCCTCTCTTCCATGATATGCGCATCAGGTACACCACGTGTCCAATCTACATCGATTTCGGTATCAGTAGATGCGAGGGCAGTATCCAATACCTCGGCCAATCGATCGGCTTCCACGAGTCGATGGACATAGAAATTCACCACCGCATGAGAGCAGCATGGGCATCGTTTTCTTCTCGCCAAAAAGAGCTGACCAGCAAGTACCTCCGTCTGGTTTAACGACTCGGGCTATTCAACAGCATTGTAATGCCGACAATGTTATACCGAGCAGAGGCGTGGACGCTCACGCAGCCCTTGCGGCGACCCTTACGACGGACACAACGACGCGTGCTTCGGATGATCATTAGAACGCCGCGGCGACGCACAACACAGCACACAGATCTTCACAGCAGCCAGAGACCCACTGCCTCGACAGCACAAACAGCGAGACACCAGACAACGACCACAGCACCGGCAGCACTAGCTACGACGCAGACAGCAACCCACTTCAGCCCGAAACACCGATCACCCCCGACGTGCACAGCGAAAACGGCGAAGACAGTACAATTGCAGACCCAATGGCCTTGGGTCACATACATGCAGAGAGCGCACGACGAGCAGAAAACCTTATGAAGCATCAGAGCATTGACAGCTGGGTGAGGGTACGCAAGCGAGAAGTCTGGTGTTATGGCTTCAAGAGTCGCGAACCACGACCGAACAAGGTGGGTATGGCGAGTGCTCCGCTGGCAACCAGACCTCAACTGGCGCCAGCTGGGACGGAAGCAGCACTGTGGCCAACGCCAGCGTTGGGACGACGAAATTGACGACTACTTACGCTAACGCAGACCCGATCTCCACACCTTCAACACAGACCCAAACGAGAGTACAACCAAACGACATCACGTGGACGCAAAACCAGCCCAAGATACCGAAATATGGCGTTCGAGCATCACTACAACAACCTCACACCAGCAACCACCCAGGACCACGACCCAAAAAGTGAACGCCCAGAGAATGTCGAGGCGACACGCCCGGCCCGCGCCGACACCAACACAAGAGACTTCTTCTTCCTCCTCCTCCTCTCCTCCTGAAGTTTGATGTGTCTCGCATTGCACGCATCCAGGTAAGCCAGATGATCGAGTTCACGGCCTCGCCCACTTGGTCGGAATTGTGCCCAGACAGTGCCCGCAACGGTTGTCGCATCGCATCGTACCCGTTTCTTGTCTGCTCGTTTCTCCTTTCTTCCCTCGCGCCTTCCACGCTTCCCCTTCTCATCCTCTCCCCTGCCCTAGTCCCTCTCCTCTCCATACCTCCTTCCCTTCCCCTCACGTCCCCCGCGCCCCCTTCCGTCCCCTCGTCCCCCTCCCCCTGGGGACGTCCTTTGGAGGAGAGAAAGATGCCCAAAAGTTGATGCTTCACACCAAGATAGAAAAGCAAGCATGTTTACTGTGCTTCGGCTCACATAGAAAATAACTACTCGGCGCTTGCTTCTTTATAGGAATAATAAACCGAAGCGGGGCTGACAGCGTTTTTTATGGCCAACATCAGTCACCATTAATACGGACATACACCGCATCGTATTGTCGACATATCTTTATCTGTGTGTATTTATATTATATATCGATCTCTCTAGATTGCTTTCGAATGCTCATTGGGACCAGCCCGACCATCATGCGTCAACAAGGGACGGCGGGCCTCCCCGTGGGGCACCCTCCATGTGAGGGGTGCGAGGGGCCTCTGGAGCCTGCAAGGGGAGTCCATGGAGCCTCGGGGCTCGCGGGCGGCGGTGGCGGAAGCCTGCCCAGGGGTGCCGAGGCGCGTAGCGCTTGGAATATACAGCAGCAGAAGGAAGGAGGTGAGCTGATCGGAATCGCGGGAACACGCTGCCCTCCGATTGCAGGGTCTACAGCCGTCGCGTTACCAGAAAGAACGTGCAATGATATGAGGGGCTTCTCGGCCCAGGGAACGGCCCCAAAATCGAAGCCCCTCCCGAGCCTGAGGTGTCCCTTGTCTTAGGGGGACGACTGTGCCAGGCCTCCGACTGGCGTGGAGACATCGGACATCTTGAACACCCAAGGTTGCCAGCCCCTTGGGGCTGACTTGCCACGGAATCAGCGGACTCGCAGCGACGGCGAGGACATCTCAGGCGAATCCGTCGTTCCGGGGAACTTGCTGGACACCCCTCTCGAGCGAGGACATCTCGGGTGAAATCGCCAATCTGGTAAACTCGATGCACCGTGCAATTTTGAGTGCGTTCCCTGACGTCTTGTAGAGCGAGGTTGCCTCAGGCGAAATCAACATCTAGATGGACCTGGCGACAGGGTACATCATTCATTTTCACTCTGCTCACGCGCGAAACTGGTCCTGAAACTCCGAAGCTTGGTCGAGCGAAGAAGGCCACTCCCCACCTCCGCCCGCGCCGTGACGAACCGCAGCATGCGTCCTGTCGCGATAATACAGCACTAGCTTTGGCGACCGTCTATTCAGCCAACCCTCGGCTCGACTGGTAACGACCAGCATGCTGAGCGGCGTAGGGCGCGTGGCAGCGGAGGGAGGAGGGACGCGCGCTTGCCCAGGCCATGTGGGCTTGGCTCAGGCGCAACCGAATTCCAGAGACAAACAAAAAAAGCAACCTGCCAACCCTTGACCCTCTCTCATTCCTTCCCGCCCGATCCCCATCATCTTGCCCAGCGCGTTGGCTACATTCAAGGGCAGTCGGCCCGATCCTCGGCCGCAACAGCCCCTGTGGCCGCGGCGGCGCCGTCGGGGCCGTCGGGTGGCCTGGGGGCCTCGCCGCCGCCGCGGGCGCCATGATCAGCATCGTCAATGGCCTTGGGATCCTGCGCAGGGCCTGGAGGCTCCACGCGGGCCTTCTTGGCCGCGGGGTCCTCACCGCCGCTGTTGTCCTCCAGCAGGGCCAAGACCGGAGCTGATGAGGGCTGGGCGGCCTCGGCCTCGGTGGCCGCGAGCGGGCGGCCGCGTCGCCTCCGACACGTAGTTTGCTGCACTGGAGCTGAAGCTCGGGTCAGCTCTCAGGCGCGGCACCTTGATCGAGATCTCAGACACGCCACGTCGAGCACTTTCCTGACGATCTCGCTCACGTCGACACCTCACCGAACACCAGTGTCGATTGCGTCGGCACCAGCACCTCACGAACTTCCCAGGCTGGAGGCACGACATCCTTCGGGCGGTACACAGCAACGACATAGACGCTGCCACTGCCCATCACGAGCTTGCCGAATATGAAGCCCTTCATCGCGATTGCCTGCGCAGCCACTGTCCTCTCCTCGGCGTCGCTGCCCACGAGGGCCGCGACGACAGTGCCTGGCAGCAGCAGGGAACGCAGACGGATTCCTTTCTTTGACGATATGGATGTTCAATTGGACGTTCGCTTTTATGCGGCCTCTATGGTTTCACATGCGTTTTCTCGTCTTCCCAGGGCTGCCCGCCCTCGCGTCGACTTGCGGCCAGAGAAGGACTTGGCAGCAGCCCTGGAAAGACGATTCAGCACACGTGAAACTACGAAAACCAACGCACGTGAACGTCCAATTGAACATCCACACTGTCTAAGAGATCGCTCAGCGAGGGTATGCATTATCTCGGCGTTTCCTTCCCTCCTCCTCCTCCTCCTCCTCCTCCTCCTCCTCCCTCCTCCCTCCTCCTCAGGGAGGGTGTATGGCAGCGTCGTTGATGTGTCCTGGGTTCTCTCCGGTCCTCCTCTTCCTCCTCCTCCTTCTCCCTCCTCGTAATCCTACTCGCCCCATCCTATCCGCGAGCGTTCGGGGGTTGCTCGGGTCGATTGTTTCGTGCCCGGTCCTGAGACAGCGAGTCGAACGCTGTCTGGGTTGGCCTCGAAATCGATGAACAACTTCTGATATTTGGAGCCCCTCTGCTTCAACAAGATCCCCGCTGGTGAGAGGTTGTCGTCGGCGATCTCCGAGTAGCAGGTAGAATCCGCGGCCGCCGACCTGGTTTGCCCGATAGGGTTGGGGAACGCCAGGTGGACGTAGTTTCAGTGCTCCTTCATGCTTTTGATCTTTGCCGCCAGCGCCGCGGTGGAGTTGCCCCGCTGCCCGATTGATCTCAAGAGATTGAGCACTCGTTCTGGCGACGGCGGCCTGGTCATGCCCATCTGAACGAACTCGGCGATTAACTGGCGCTTGTTAGAGGCGCCCTCGCCCTTCGTGTTCCTGGCCTTCTTGCCCAGCTTCGCCCTGAGGTCAGTGATGCTGAGGAGGCTGGCTTGTTTCTTGGGCGTGCCAACGTCCGTGGGCGCAAACCTTTTCTCGAAGTCAGAATTCGAGAAACTAGCAATCGCGCCAGCCCAATGTTGGATCCAGGCGTCCATCTCAGAGTCGAGCAAGCCAAGAACTTCGAGTCTGATTGCGCCAAGGCTGCGATCGCAGACTAGTGTTTCTTGGTGTAGTTCAGCAGTGCGTCCAACTTTGCTGCGGCAGCGGCGTCGTGACCAGGCCCGCCCTTGTCGTCCGTCTTGAGGATGTCCGGCCCTGTGGTACATGAGCCGCTTCACCATGACAGGCGTGTCCCATGCCGTCTTCAGCGTAGCTAGCGGAGCATCGTCGGCCGAGTCGGGGGCGACCAGAACTTGGAGCCCGCATCAGCGATGGCGCTCGAAAAGCACATCGTGCCCAGCGGGTAGTCGAAATTCACGCTCGGCACCACGGACTTGACTACGAGTGGCACGGCCTCATCGACGCCAGTGCAGCCATGCGCCCAATGCGTAGCCGAACCCGCCTGCAGATTCCAGGGACCTGTCGACGCACCCGTCACCGCGGCATTCATCCGGGGTTTCAGTTTCATCTCCGAGGCGTGCATGGTGTCATCGAACGGTTTCCCCTTCGCGAGGTCGTCGGCGTTAGTCGCGAACACGGGGCTCTCGCGCAGAACGCGCTGCCGCGGCAATTCGTCGGCTGGCGGAAGTAAGTCGTCTTCATCGTCGTCGTCGGCAGCCTTCTTGCCTTTGCCACCGCGGCTTTCGCCTCCGCCTCCGTTCTTGTGGGCCTTCAGGGCGCAGCCAGTCGCGCTGGGAATCAGTTGGCCGAGCTTCCTGAGAACTCTTTCCGCCTGCGCCAGTTCCATCTTCCAAGTCAACCTCGAGGACATCAGCGTTTTCCTCGACCTTAGACCCAGTGCCCTTTCCCTTCGACCTTCCCTTTCTGCTTCGCCTGCTTCGTCTCGACGGCGGAGCGGTAGAGATGCATGAATTCATCGGGCCTCTTCACCAGACCGACCTTGCCGCCGATGCAGAGCTGCACAATGCGGTCCCACACCGTCTCCAGCTTGTCAGGCTTCGGCGTCGCGACCCTGGCCGCGCGCGCGCGCGCCAGCGCGTCTTCGGCGTAGTCCACGACGGGCACTTTGCTCCCATTGCCAGCCGCAGCGGTCCCCTTCACCTCCTTGGTCGAGTTGAAGTCAACCTCGGTATGAACCGACGGGCGCTTGATCTTGTCCATGTTACTCGTCTGCGTGCCATCCGCAATTCAGATGGAGACGTCGGAGTTCGGCGCAATGAACTTAAGCGTTGACGAGAGCGCCGACGAGCGCCCTGCAGTCGAATGCCCCAGCTGCCGCAGCGCGCAATTGTTGAGCATGAAAATGGAACCGCGAGAGGTCTCATTGATGTCCAGAAGCTTGCAAGAGCGCTGGCAGAAAGCCAAGCATCGATCCCACAAGTCACCCATTGAACCAGACAAGAAGTCGCATGCTTTCTCGAAAGGAAGAACCCTATTGAAGAAAGGCGTCGGTCGTGATTTCAGCTATTCCTTGCGCGTCTGGCAGTAACCCTTCTGGCTCCCATCGGAGCCCCTCTACGCAATAGAAAATGTCTTGCGATAGCTCTCCCAGCTGCTCTTGTATTCGATTATCATTTTATACTTCTGGACGTGGCCGACGCCCGAACAGCTGGCTTCCCAGGTCGACAAGCTACTCAATCACAATGCTCGGCACGTCGTGCCTGAAGGTCGCGACGGTGCCCGCCTGGCCCTCGATGGTGCGCTCGACGTTATCCTCGTTGGGCTTCTCCTCATAGGCCCCGAACGCCGCCGATGAGGGTTGCTCCGCTGACGACCCGCAACTTCTCCGAAAACGTCGCAGACGGGTTTGACACAATCACCCACGTGTCGCTGCGGACCCCGCGCAGGGCGCCGTCTTGGAACGCGCCCTGCTTGGAGTTGTTATGAGTGTCTGCCTCGCACGCGCCGTTCAGCCCGCGGCGCCCGGAAAGTCCTTCGCCGGGAAAGAAATGGTCGAAGTAGGGTGGGTCGAGTCTCCAGGCCATCCTTGCTGATCGCCCAACCCTCCCATATTGTATCCTGTATCGCACGCCCTGTAAGCCCTGGGCATATGGTTCTGATTGCAGCGTGAGTCTCCGCATCAGCGGGGCCAACCATGGCGTCAAGTGGTGGTGTGAAAAATCAGCGCGGTTCGCGGTGCCAAGAGGTGCCAGACGAATGAACTCGAGCCAAACAGTTACGATATTATATTGATGCGAGGTTGTCTTGTTTGTTTCGGCGTCGCAATATCGGCTTCCAGAGCCGCGGCCAGAGCGTCGGGGATCTCGAAAGGCCGACCCAGAGGCCTCGCGAGGGCCTCCCAAACCTACGCGACATCCCAGCCGATTCGCCGGCGGAGCGTTTGGAGCGTCAGAAAGAGCGCGTTCTGTGGTCCGTTTGAGGGGGGGAGGTTGGAACCAGATCCCCCGCCATCCCTACTTCCCCTCTCTCCCTCTCCTCGGGCCGGCGCCTGCGTCGGCGGCGGCTGGCGGCCGGGGCGACGATTTCCATTTCTGGGCCGGCGCCGGCGCCTGCGGCGGCGGGCGGCGGCGACGGGGGGCGTCGACGAGGACGACAGTGGTGGTGGTGATGGGTTGTGGCGACAGAAGTGTTGGTTGTGGTGGTGGTGGTGGTGGTGGTGGTGGTGGTGGTGGTGGTGGTGTGGTGGTTCGTTATGGTGGTGGTGTGTTTGTGGTGATGGTGTGTGGTGGTGTGTGGTGGTGGTGGTGGTGGTGGGTGTGGGTGGTGGTTTGTGTGGTGGTGGTGGCGGTAGTGGGTTGTGGAGGTGGTGGTGGTGGTGGTGGTGGTGTGGTGGTGTGGTGGTGGTCGTGGTGTGGTGGTGTTTGTGCTGGTGGTGGTGGTGGGTTTGTGGTGGTGGCGTTGGTTTGTGGGGGTGGTGGTGGTGGCGGTGGTGGTGGTGGCGGTGGCGGTCGTGGTGGTGGTGGTGTGGCGGTGGTGGTGGTGTGCTGGTTTGTGGTGGTGGTAGGTTGTGCTGCTGGTAGTGGTGGTGGTTGTGGCGGTGGTGGTGGTGTTGTGGTAGATCGTGGTGGTGGTGGTAGTGGTGGTGGGTTTGTGTGGTGATGGTGAGTTGTGGCTGTGGTGGTTGTGGTGGCGGTGGTTGCTGTGGTGGTGGCGGTGGTGGTTGTGTGGTGGGTTGGTGGTGGTGGTGGGTTGAGGCGGCGGTCGTGGTGGGTGTGGCGGTGGCGGTGGTGGCGGTGGTAATTGTCGCTGCGTCCCCGCCGTCGCCGGCGCGGGCGCCGGCGGCTGAGCCTCAATCTGCCTTCAGCCTCGGCCTCAGCCTCAGCCTGCCTCAGCCTCAGCCTGCATCAGCCTCAGCCTCAGCCTGCCTCAGCCTCAGCCTGCCTCAGCCTCAGCCTCAGCCTCAGCCTGCTTCAGCCTCAGCCTCAGTCTGCCTTCAGCCTCGGCCTCAGCCTCAGCCTGCCTCAGCCTCAGCCTGCCTCAGCCTCAGCATCAGCGTGCCTCAGCATTCAAAATGTGGCCCGGGAATGGAGTTCTGGGAACTCGAAGAACACGAAGTGGCCTACAGTTTGTTCCGGGCATTCAAAATTATGCCCAGGAATGGAGTTCTGGGAACTCGAAGACCACGAAGTGGCCTACAGTTGGCTCCGGGCATTCAAAATCATGCCCAGGAATGGAGTTCTGGGAACTCGAAGACCACGAAGTGCGCTACGGTTGGCTGAAAAAAGTTCCCAGCACCCGTCCGGATCCCGCCCAGACCCCCCTGGGGAGTCATGAGTCATGGTGCTCTCTTTTGACACCATTAGAAACCTATCAGTCTTCGCTGTTAGGTAAACGTTAGCTGGAAGAGGCGATCGGGATCATAGCGTTTTGGGCCTGCTCTGGGATCTCCGTGCACCTCCCCGCCCTCCCACCCCCTGCGTGCCAGGCACGTGCGAGAGACGCGATACGGCGTCGCGTGTGCCCGTTTGCCAAGCCTATTTCTGGAGCCACGCGGTCGTGCGCCCGTGTGTTATTGCACGCGTTTGTTCCCTCCCCCTGGGGCCCGCGAGTTCTGGAGAGAGGTGCACCTGCCGTGGCGACCGTCCTCCGTGGCAGCACCGCTTATCACGCGCTCGTCCGCTCGCGCTCGACGCAGCGATTCAAGGGAGGAGGTGGAGGAGGAGGAGGATGAGGAGGAGGAATATGCGGATGAGGCTGAGGAGGAGGAGGAGGAGGACTTGAGGAGGAGGCGGAAGAGAGGGAGGAGGAGGAGGAGAAGGAGGAGGAGGAGAAGGAGGAGGAGGAGGAGGAGGAGGAGGAGCTGAGAAGCAGGAGGAGCAGGAGGAGCAGGACGAGGAGGAGGAGGATAATAGGACAAGAAGGAGGAGGAGGAGGAGCTGAGGAGGAGGAGGAGCAGGAGGACGAGGATGAGGAGTAGGAAAAGGATGAGGAGGAGGAGGAGGAGGAGAAGGAGTAGGAGGAGGAGGAGGATGAGGATGAGGAAGAGGAGAATGAGTAGGAGGAGGAGGAGGAGGAGGAGAAGGATGGAGAGGAAGAACGAGGACGAGAACGAGGACGACGACGAGGACGGAGAAGACGACGGCGACGACGACGACGACGTCGGCGATGACGTCGACGACGACGACGACGAGCTCGGCGACGACGTCGACGACGACGACGACGAGCTCGGCGGCGCGCCGCCGCAGAGGAGTCCATCGACCACCTCGACGGCTTCGTCGTCGTGACGGTTTGGATCAGGCGCTTGATGGGGTGCAACAGGCACGACGGCTTTGCTGCTGCTTGTGCCCCTCCCCCCTTTCCTGCGCTTGCCGCTGCTGCTCCTCCTCCTCCTCCGCCTCCTCCTCCTTTTTATCATTCCTCCCCTCTCGTCCTTCCCTCTTTCTCTCCTCCTATCCTCAATATTCCTCCTCTCCTCTCATCTCCTGCTCTCCTGTCCCTCCACTTTCCTTTCCGTTCTCTTCTCCTCCCTCCTCCTTCCTCTTCCTCGTGTTTCTCTTTTTCCTCCAGCCGTCCCTCTCCTTGCTTAGCTCCCTCTCGCCTCCCCAGGGGAAGCGCGAGGAGGGGGCGTGACCAAAGGGGAGATCAGGAGGAAGGGAATGGATGAACAGAAGGAAAAGATAATTGGGAGGATGGACGTGAAATTAGGGATGGATGGATGAGGATGAGGATTGGGATGCTGATGTAATCTAACACCCGTGGGGCTGAAAGTGTGCTTGGGCTCTTCAGGCAAAGAGCTGCCGCCTCTCCGGAGGTGTGCGTGTGTGTGTTTGTGCGTGTGTGTGATTCAAGCGGTTGAACAGGGGGTCGCGGGTGCCCCCTGGCCAGACCGAGCCACCCATGAGTCCAGAGTGCTGGAGTCGACTGCGAGTTCACACACCGTGTCGCCCCCTCCGACCGGCCGCGCCAGACGTGGGCATCAGGAGAGACGGTTGCGGGTACCCTCGTCGTCCTGGTGCTCGGAACGTGTTTCCGCCACTCCGTGCAGCATCACAACAGCACGGGGGCGAGCAGGATGACGTGCGTCGTCAGCTACGAGGGGGAGTACTTCAGCGTCGGTGATCTGGAGGCTGAACCAGCGCCCCGTGTAAGCGAGAGACATCGGTCATGCAGGCCTGCGCGGGGCCCATGTCAAGATGCCCACACCGAGCGCCCTGTGCAGGACAGCACGTCATGCGCACGAGAGCCTCGCGGAAATCGTCGGTTGCCGGTGCTCCAAAGAAGAACATGACGCTGTTCCGTATGGGCGGGACTGCGCGGAGACGCCAGCTGATTTGGATGTTGCCGCGCTCGAGGACGAGGAGGAGGAGGAAGAACGCAACACGCGTAAGCGTAAGGTCTGGCCAACTCTAAAGGAGGAGGAGGAGGAGGAGGAGGAGGAGGAGGAGGAGGACGGGGAGGAGGAGGAGGAGGAGGAGGAGGAGGAGGAGGAGGAGGAGGAGGACGACGACCCGCTCAGAGTGCCCCAGTCGCTAAAGTGGCGTGCTCGGGAGTGACCCGAGGAATCGCCCGCTGGTTGAGGAGCTTCCAGTAAGTATCGATGCAAGAGATGATCATGGAGATGTCGAGGTCCTTGGGGAGCTCGAGAGAGAGAGAGAGAGCGAGAGAGTGAGAGAGAGAGAGAGAGAAAGTGAGAGAGGGAGAGAGAGAGAGAGAGCCCTCGTCCTTGACCGACAAGACAGGTAATTACAGAAGCTGAACATGATGGAAGGGTCGACTACCAGGTCCGCGTCGACTGGCTGCGGGCAATAGTGAGGGGATATCCATGGCTGTGGCCCAGCTGTGGCGTCGACGGCGCCCTGGGCGGCGGCAAGTAGTAGTTTTAAACGTGGCGATGTGGATCAATCGCGCAGCATTGGGCAGGCGCCTGGACAAGCTGCGCCCGCTGATGGCGCCCCGCACGGAGACGCCGATGACGCAGGCCTCTTTCTCAGCTTGGTCGCCTCCTCAAGCAAAACAAGGGCGACGAGGATGGCCTTGGCAGGGGCGGAGGGTGGGTCTCTGGAGGTCGCCCGCTGGCGGCTCGCCGTCCAGCTCATCAGAGGTTCGCCCAGTAGTTTCCTGGGCGGAGGCGTGAGAGTGGGAGAGAGAGAGAGAGAAGAAGCGAGTGAGAGAGAGAGACATATCTATATATATATATAGATAGAGAGAGAGAGAGAGAGAAAGAGAGAGAGCGAGAGAGAGAGAGAGAAAGAGAGAGAGAGAGATAGAGAGAGAGAGAGAACAAGAGAGAAAGAGAGAGAGAGAGAGTGAAAGAGAGAGAGAGATGCAGGATAATGCCCTTGTCTAGGACGATTATGATGCTGGTGCCGCTACGGGAAGTTTCACGTTCACGGCGGTGAATTTTTTTGTTCGGTGGATCCTGAATCCAGCTCGTCCCATCAGAGAGTTCGGCGAGGGGCGATTTGTTGAGCTGCGCACGGACGCGCATCTTCCGAGGCATTCTGGCGGACCTGCTCCATGGCGCGCGTGGCGCAGTTCTTCGGCACTCCCTACCGCGGCGGCAAAGGGCGGACGCTGGCCGGTCTCCCGCCCAGAGGCGTCACGTGGGCCTATCTTAACGACGAGCCGCTGCTCTCGATCCAGTGGCGTGGCAGGTGGGCGTGCGTGCGAGCCTCGGAGCACCGCATCCGAGATGCAGCCTCCATTGCGGTGCTCTCCGGGCATCCGGCGGACCTGGTGGCTACCGCTCACTACTCGGCCGCTTGCCCCGGCCTGCTCGTAGGCTCGGCTTTCGCGCCGCCCCCCTGCCCGCCTGCGGGCGCCCCAGAGTCGCCGGCCAGCCTCGAGTCGGCTTCGCCCGTCGCTGCGCCCAACAGCGGTTCCGCTTCCAGAGCGGCGGCCTCTGCGGCGGCTGCTGCTGGCGCCCCTGCTGGGCGCCGCCGGTTCTCGTTTTTGCGGCCGCGCTGATGGAGGCGTCCTTCGAGGCGCTCGCTCTTCGGTAGAGCTCCCGCGGCCCTCTCTGCCTTGTGACGTTTTGGGCTGAAGGCGCTTCGAGCGTCTCGCCCACTCGTCCCCGGTCTCGCGTAGGCGCGTCGGGTCTTTCTTTCTGGTTTCTCTTCTCTAACGGGCTGCCAGTGTCGCAGCCTCGCGCCGCGGTGCTCTCGGCGAGTCCTGTTATGCCCGCGGCGTCGCCATTGCTGCTGGTGAGACGGCTTCCAGCGTCTCGCCGTTCCTGGCGGTCGCTCGCCGGGCGTCGGGCACTTCGTCCGCATGGGGCCTTCCCCTGCTGCTCGCAGCGGCGCTGGCGTTGCAGATCGAGGCTGCTCCCGGCGCCTCGCCCGCCAGGCAGTTCGGCACGCGCGCCCACGGTAATCCCCGCAGCCAGACAGTGTTTTCAGCGTCGGCTCCGCTAGGCCTCGCGATCCTGGCGGCGTCGCTCGTTCAGTGCACGAGTCATCGAGCCGTTCGGTTTCTCCCGAAGGGGCCTTTTCTCCACCTGGAGCTCTCGCTCCCCGGAAGGTGCCTTTTCGCGCGCCGTTGCCTTCGTGTATGTTTGAGCGGTGCTCTCCCTTCTTCTTCTTACGAGTTTTGCTGTTGTTCTTCTTATTCGCATTATCATTATCATTATGTGTAGTATTAGTCGGAGGTGAGGGGGTGATATCGAAGTGGAACGGAGAGCCCCCCTACCGGGAAATCGGTTTCGGTTTCGTGTTCGTGCGTGCCGTGCGTGCGGTCGAGGCGAAGCTGCGTGGGCGGGCGAGAGGAAGTCTCCTGTGGCTGAGGCGCGGCCGGACCAAATGACTCCCTTCCGGCGTCGGGTGGCGCGCGGTGTCCCGCCGGTGTCCCGCCGGTGTTCCGTCGGTGTCCCGATGATGATGATAATGATGATGATGATGATGATGATGATGATGATGATGATGACGATGATCATGATGATGATGATGATGATGATGATGATGATGATGATGATGATCATGATCATGATCATGATCATGATCATGATCATGACGATGATGATGATGCCGATGATGTTGATGATAATGATGGTGATGGTGGTGATGATGATGGTGTCCCGATGATGATGACAATAATAATGAAGATGACGTTGTCGATGTTGATGATGATGGTGATGATGATGGCCATGGTTGTAATCATGGTGTCCCGATGGTGATCGTGCTGCTGATGCTGATGTTGCTGATGATGATGGTGATGGTGTCCCGATGACGATGGTGATGTTGATGATCTTGATGATGTCGTTGATGATTAGATGACGAGATGGTGCTGATCATGATGAAGATGATGATGATGATGATGATGATGATGATGGTGTCCCGATGATGATGGTGATGATGAGGTTGATGATGATGTTGTTGATGATGATGATGGTGTCCTGATGATGATGTTGATGATGATGACGATGATGATGTCCCGATGATGATGACGATGATAATGATGTGATGATGAGGTGATGATGATGATTTTGACGATGGTGTCCCGGTGATGATGGTGATGCTGATGTTGATGATGCTGATGATGGTGTCCCGATGATGATGATGATGGTGATGATGATGGTGACGATGATGATGGTGTCCCGATGACGATGATGGTGACGATGATGATGGTGTCTCGATGACGATGATGGTGGTGATTATGTGGCTGATGATTTTGATGATGGTGTCCCGATGATGATGATGTTGATGATGTTGTTCATGATGATGATAAGATGATGATGATGATGATGATGATGATGATGATGATGATTGTGGTGTTCCGATGCGGATGATAATGGTGGTGTTCAGATGATGATGATGTTGACGATGATGATGATGGTGGCGATGATGGTGTCCCGATTATGATGATGGTGACGATGATGATGTTGATGATGCTGGTTGCGAGGTGATGACGATGATGATGAGGGTGTCCCGATGATGATGATGATGATGATGATGATGATGATGATGATGACGATGATGATAATGGTGATGATGATGATGATGCTGATGATGATGTTGATGAATGGTGACGATGATGTTGGTGATGCTGATGACGTTGATTGTGAGATCGATTGTGATATCGATAGTGAGATCGATAGTGAGACCGAATGTGAGATCGATTGCAAGCTCGATAGTGGGATCGATAGTGAGACCGATTTGTGATATCGATAGTCAGGTCGATTGTGAGATCGATCAAGTGAAAGTGATCGAGTGAGATCGATTGTGAGTTCGATCGAGTGAGATCGATCGAGCGAGACCGATGATGAGATCGATACTTACATCGATAGTGAGACCGATCGAGTGAGACGTTGGATCCTCCCCCCCGAACCTCCCTATCACCCGAAGGGTGGTCGTATAGGTATTTGTACGTTTTTTGTTGTTGTTTTTTTCGTATTAGTTTTCTTATTCTTAGGATTATTAGTATGATTATTATAAGTCTTATCCTCCTTTTCCTTCTCATCCCGTTGGGGGCGGGTCGGCCGGCCTCTGTTGCCTGTTCGTACGCGCCCGTGACGACCCGGCCCCGTTTTTCGCCCTGAAAGGGCGCGGCTGTTTGACCCTCACGGCCCTTGTGACGGGCCGTGCGTGGTGTGCATTTGCGGTCGCCCGCCGCCGTGTTTCGGCAGGCGCCCGCCTCCGAGGGGCGCTGCTCCGCGCAGCGTGTGCTTCAACGGGCTGCGGTGGGACCGGCCGCGGCGCCGGCCCCCGCATCGTGCCGCAGCTCTGGTCTGACATGGCTCTGGAGCGTGCGCGCGCGGACAAAAACGGGCAAGCGCGCGCGTTGCGGGGAACGAGGGAGAAAGCGAATTGATCCTCCCGCACGCACCGCTTTTCAGTGTTTCCCCCGCCCTCCTTCCCCCGTATCTCTCAATTGCAGTTGCCTGCGTCCGTGCTTCGGCAGGCGCCCGCCTCCGAAGGGCGCTGCTAGGCGCAGCGTGCGCTTCCTCGGGCGGCGGTGGGCCCCGCCGCATTTATTGCCCCTGCAGCGTGCCGCAGGTCTGGTACCTGGCGCCCAGTGGCCATGAGAGCCATCTTGTCAGGTGGTCAAGTGAGGACCCCGCCCGGGCGCAGCGGCGCCATGCGAGCGGGGCCATTGGGGTCTCCACGGGGTTTCCCGATGAGGCTACGAAGCTTGCGAAAGCGCGCGCCAGAGGTAGCGCACTCGGCCGCCGAGAGTACAAGTGCCCGTGTACTTCGGTTGCGCAGTAGGTCACGCAGTCGGCCGCCGAGATTAAGATTGTCTCATATTGGTTGCGCCAAAGATTGCGCGCTCGGCCACCGAGATTAAGACTGTCCTGGTTGGTTGCGCCTTAGGTTGCGCGTTCGGCCGCCGAGGGTGCACCGATCTCCTTTTGGTTGCGCCATAGGTTGCGCTCAGATTCATAGTCGTACTCGTTCGACTTAGTTCGACCATGGTCGTTGTTGTATCAGAAATCGGGAGTGTGCTGCGCGAGAGAACAATCTATGATATCTTGGGGGGTCTGCGGTGCTGAGAGAATCTTCCGTGCCCAAACAGCGTGGTTTCCTGGGATGTACGACCCCCCAGAAACGCCGGGGGATCTGCACAAAAAACATTGGCTTTGCAATTCGAAATCGTGGACGACAAGGAGGAGGACACGTATGAAATCCAGTGGTCGCCCATTGATCCCAATGGTATTCCCACCGCACTCTTAGGCAGATTACATCACGTTTTCAAGAGTCCCGGCAGCGAGTTCAGCTCCACAACCGTCATCATCACGGTCATCGATGTCGTCAGCATCGTGCGACGTCAGGAATGCTAACCCACTTCGGTTTCCACTTCTGTGCGGCAGTACTTGCGGTCGACGGGGGAGCAATTTCTTGCGGGTTAAGAATATCGTTTAGCTGAACCCGCCCATCGGATTACTTGTATTTGTTGCGGTAAGAACAATCCCACAGGGAGGCGCTTCATCGCTTCGCGCGGCTATCATGCCCAGGACCACGAAACGTCCCAAGTTATGATGGCCTTTGTTCTCACTTCAATGCACGTGCCTTGGGCCATGATTTGCAAACTCCCCTCTTGGACGCCCCGGGTCGGGGGGATTCGGGTCACGCTGGTCACCACCCACCAAACCACCCCAACCCAACCGAAGGCCCCAATTTCTCTTCCATTCCCAGTGGGAGGGGGGGCGTCGGGGAGCATTGAAAAACACATGTACCCGGTGCACCCCCAAACCGAAATTTGGGGTCTTTGGGTTGGACTGGGTTGGTCCGGTAGGCAATCAGCCCGGCGCATGCCTGCGCCCCGCGTGCGGCGAGGGAACGCCTGATCCCCATCATCACCGTCCTCACCTTCTTCCTAAGCGCGGCGGGGAGCGGGGGGAGAGCGGGCGCCTGCGTCAGCGGGGGGGAGGAGGAGGAAGAGGAGGAGGAGGAAGAGGAGGAGGAGGAGGAGGAGGAGGAGGACGAGGAGGAGGAGGAGGAAGGGGCAGGAGGAGGAGGAGGAGGAGTAGGGGCAGGAGGAGGAGGACGTGACAGAGGAGGAGGAGGAGGAGGAATACGAGGAGGAAGAGGAGAAGAGGAGAAGGAGGAGGAGGAGGAGGACGACGACGGGGAGCAACACGAGGAGAAGGAGGAGGAGGACCAGTGTAAACCCAAGAGGCACCAACGATGTTGGAATAAACCCTCCCTTCAAGCTCCCTCCTTCATAGGCCCCTACAACGGTTCATTTTTACTGAGGAAGCTGCCTCGTTGGAGGACAACTGTTTAAAGACCCTGAAGCATGCCAAAACATGGTTCTCGGAATTCTTACACCACGGATCAACCTGTGTGTTGCGTTTTGACGGTCCTGAATTGCGCCAGAACGCCATTCCTGGGATTTGAAACCCGCAAATTAACATACCTTGTGCACCACTGTAAGCCTGAGTCCTTCCACAACGAAATTTCTGGTACGTTGATCATGGGAATCTGTGAAACTTTGGCAAATGTTTAAGACGAGTGTGCGTGGCGCTAAGGAGAGCGCCACATTTTGAAAAGGAACCGCCCTCAATCCGCGAAGCCCTTCTAATTTTTGGAGACGAATGTGCGCGGCGCTATAGAGAGAGAGAGGAAGAGAGAGAGAGAGAGAACGAGAGAGAGAGAGAGATATTCTCAAGACGACTCGCCCTCAATCCGTGAAACCTTTTTGCATGTTCCACAAAGACGAATATGCGCGGCGCTGAGCGAGTAAGAGCGAACAGTCTTAAATTCATTGTTGTTGTTGGTGGTGTTGGTGTTGTGTTTGTTGGTGTTCTGCTTGTTGTTTACGGTTGGTTTGTTGTTATAGTTATTGTTGATGTTGTTGTGGTTATTGAATCGCTTCGCTCATTCCGCCGGCTCATATTGCGCGCCGTTGTCGATTGACCGATTGGTCTTTCGCGGTGCGGAGTTGCAGGGGCAGTTGTTGCTTTTTTTCAGGTTTTGCGTTCGGCATGTGAGGCTTCTTGGTGGACGCTTGGGGAGTCTTGAACGCGTCGCGGGCCGACTGGAAGCGTTTTGCCTATGGGGACTTCTTCGGGAGGTCTCTTGGTGGCCTCTTGGGGGCTCTTAAACGCGTCGGTTCGTTGGCACTTGCTTGCGAGCTCGGGGGGGAATTTGGAGGGCCTCCTGGGGCCGCTTGGGGGCCTCCTCAGGGCCTGTTGGGGGCCTCTTGGGGCCTCTTATAGGCCTCTTGGGGACTCCTGGGGGCTTCTTAGGGCCGAGGGCTCGAGATGTTGTTTCGTCTTCCCCCCCGGGACCTCTCTTGGGGCGTTCTTGGGGCCTTCTTTGGCCGTCTTGGAGGCCTCTTGGGCCAACTCTTGGGCAGTCTTGGAGCCCTCTTGAGCCGTCTTGGGGCCCTCTTGGGGGCCTCTTGGGCCGTCTTGGGGTGTCGGGAAGCCGGAAAGGTGGAAACGCGTAAATCTGCCCCAAACTTAAGGAAAGGCAATTGCCTCTTGAGAGTGCTCTGGGATGCCTCTTGGGCCGTCTGGGGGCCATCTTGGGCGTCTTGGGGCGACCTTCTGGCATCTCGGAGCTCTCTTGTATCATCTTGTGGGGCTCTTGCCAGACTCTTGGACTTTTTGGGGCTCTCTGGACGGCCTCGAGAGCGGCGCCCAGGAGGAAAACCATCTGACCCGAGTCGCCGGGACCTGCCCAGGGTACTTTTCGTCCGTGGACCCCCAGGGGCCGCCCCGCGCGCACGAAGTATAGTTATTGTAAAGCAGTTACTTGAGATTTTAGCACGCTTCTGGCCCGTTGGGCCAGCGAACTGTTGTTGTGTATTTGTGGTTGTTGTTCTTGTTGTTCTTGTTGTTGTTGTTGTTGTTGATGTTGTTGTTGTTGTTGTTGTTGTTGTTGTTGTTGCTGTTGTTGTTGTTGTTGTTGTTGTTGTTGTTGTTGTTATTGTCGTCGTTGCCGTTGTCGTCGTCGTCGTTGTCTTTGACGTCTTCGTCGTTTTTGTTGTAAGTGTTGTTGTTGGTGTTGTTGTTGGTGGAGCTGCTTTTGTTGCGGTTGGATGTTAATTACTAGACAATTCGTATCATTATCAAGTGGTTTGGGGGACCGTCAAAGCCAGCCCCCCAACAACAACAACGCTCCCGTTCGAGATTCCTTCTTGTTTTGCTCAAGGCTGGTGTTCTTGCTCGCCGCCGGAAGCAGCCCTCTCAATAATACCAGCGCTCCCGCTCGAGACTTCTTCCCGTTTTACCGTGGACAGGCGCGCTACTCTTTCTCTCATCGGCGCCGCCCCCCAGCATCAACAACGCTCCCGTTCGAGATCTCCCCTTTTTTACTCAAGACGGTGCTCTTGCTCGCCGCCGACAGCCCCCGTCCCGACAAAACCAGCACTCCCGCCCGAGACTTCCTTCCGTTTTACGCTGGGCTGGCGCCTTTTTCTCCTCCTCCTCCTCGTCGTCGTCCCCCTTCTCCTCCTCCTCCTCCTCCTCCTCCTCCCTCCTCCTCCTCCTCCTCCCCTCCCTCCCTCCTCCTCCTCCTCTTCCTTCCTCCACCCCTTCCTTTTCTCCCTCCTCCCCTCCTCCGTCCCTCTTTCCTCACTCTTTTCTCCTCCCCCCCTTTTCCTCCCTCTCCTCCCCCTCCTCCTCCTCCTCCTCCTCCCCCCTCCTCCTCCTCCTCCTCCCTCCGCCTCCTCCTCCTTCTTTCCCTCCTCCTCATTTTCCTCCTCCTCCCTCCTCCTCCTCCTCCTCCTCCTCCTCCTCCACCTCCTCCTCCCTCTCCCTCCTTCCCCTCTCTCTTCCTCCCTCTTGCTTCTTCCACACCATCCTTTTCTCCCTCCTCCCTCCTCCCTCTCCCGTCCCTCTTTCCTCCCTCCTCCCTCCTCCTCCCTCCTCCTTTCCCTTTTCGTTCCCCTTGTCTCCTCCCTCCTCCTGCCTCCCTCCTCCCTCCTCCCTTCCCCTTCCGTCCTCCTCTGTCGCCTTTCGGGGGTTTCCAAGAGTCCCTGTTGAACCTTCATTATTTGATGACTATCACGTTTGGAACGCATAGGTAATGTGGAGGAGGAGAAGAAGGAGGACGGATGACTTCCAGGGACCCCAAGGGTCGAGGGTCGAAGGGTCGATTTCAACGATTCCTTGGGAGGGCGTGGAGGGTAGGTGGAGGATGCGAGCATGGAAGCGGCAGCGCGCGAGGGCGTGACCGTTCAGGGTCACGCGCCGAGGCCGCAGGATGTTGGCGCAGCAGTTCGAACGAGGAGTAAGAGCCACGTCGTCCTCGGAGGTACTGCTAGTACACCTGCTCCTCCTGCCTCCCCCTCCTCCTCTTCCTCCATCCCCCTCCTCCTCCTCCTCTCCCTCTTCCTGTCCCTCATCGTCCTTCCCCTCCTCGTCTTCCTCGTCCTCCTGGATGCGGGGCGCGCGCAAGGCGATGCCGGTGGCGATGGGCCGTCCGCGCTGTAAGAGGCGGTGGTAATATTTTCCCGGAAGAGGCGGTGGTAATATTTTCTCGGGCGGGGGATCTGGGCGAGGGATTGTCGGGCCCCGCGTGCCAGACGCATTCCCCATGATAGGGCGCGGTGTCCTGAAGGATGCATGTGACGTGCGGAAGCGTGCCGCATGGTGGTAAACACATTGTTGTTGTTGACTGCTCATTTCTTTTGCAGAATAATTATGGCTATCTCCGGAAGCGGTTCCGGGGCCTCTCGCCTCGACGCCGGCTGCGTCTTTTTTTTTGAAAACGAGGCTCCCGCTCGAGCGTTGGTTCGACACCGAAAGCGCGCCCTTGGAGGCCCAACTGCGATAACAACGCCTCCCGCGCGATATTTCCTTACAATTTACGCCCCCGAACTCAGGAACGGCGCTCTCGCTCGAGACTTCCTCGCGATTCAATCAAGTAAGCGGGGGCCCATCCACGTCGGCCTGAGCTCCTGCTCGGAACTTCATCACGATTTTCTCCGAGAGGCCCTGGCCAGGATGGCCCCCGAACTGAGGGACGGCGCTCTCGTTCGAGACTGTCTCCGGATTCAGTCTGATTGGTGGAGGCCCAAATCCGACGACCCGGGTTCTCGTTGGATAGTTCCTCAAAATGCATTCGCAGAGGCCCTTACAAGAGGCCCCCGAAATCACGAGTGGGGCTTTCGCTCGAAACGCTCTCGTCATTCAGTCAATTAGGCGTGGGCCAAGCGACGACGACAAGGGCTCCCGTTCGTTATCTTCTCGAGCTGTATTTCAAGAGCCCGTGGCCCGAGACTGCGTGTCAGCAGCGGCGCCGGAGGCCCACCTGCGACGACAGGGGGCCCCGCTCGACACACCCTTTAATTTTCCTACACGACCTGGCCAGATAGGCCCCCGAACCGCAGAGGCCCCAGCACGCTGCCCACGGATGCCTTCGGACACAGCCCACAGAGATCCCAGCGAGCTGCCCATTGAGGCCCCAACACACAACGCACTGATGCCCAGGTGCCCGCATGCCCTCCGACACAACCCACCGAAGCCCTAGGCGCCAAGCGCGCCCACAGATGCCCCCCCGCGCTGCCCAATGAGGCCCGGAGCGCGCCCGCAGAGGGCCCAGCGCGCTGCTCCCCGACAGCCCACAGAGGCCCCAGCCCACAGAGGCCCCAAACGTGCCCACTGAGGCCCCAGCTCACGGCCCCCGCGCGTTGCCCACTGAACCTCTCGACGCAGCCCACAAAGGCCCAAGCCCCAGCCCCAAGCGTGCCTACGGAGGCCCGAGTGCTGCCCACCGGGGCCCCCCGTTCCACAGAGGCCCCACGCGCGCCCACAGAGGCCCCAGCCCACAGAGGCCCCGAGCACCCACAGAGGCCCCCGCGCGCTGCTCATGAAGGCCTCTGGCACAGCCCACTGAGGCCCCGAGCGCGCCCACAGAGGCCCCAGCCCACAGAGGCCCCAAGCGCGCCCACAGAGGCCCCAGCGCGCTGCCCACAGAGGCCCCCGTCGCAGCCCACAGAGGCCCCGAGCGTGCCCGCGGAGGCGCCAGCGCGCTGCCCACTGATGCCCCGACTTCTTACAGAGGCCCCACACGCGCCCGCAGAGGCCCCAGCCTACAGATGCGCCAAGCGCGCCGAGGCCCCCGCGCGCTGCCCACTGAGGTCACCGGCGCAGCCCACAGAGGCCCTAAGCGCGCCCACACAGGCCGCAGCCCACAGAGGCCCCAAACGCGCCCACAGATGCCCCAAGCGCGCCTGCAGAGGCCCCAGCCCGCAGAGGTCCCGAAGCGCGCCCACGTAAGGTCCAGCGCGCTGCCCAGTAAGGCCTTCCGGCAAGGCCCGCAGAAGCCCCACGCGCGCCCACCGAGGCCCCAGCCCACAGAGTCGTCAAGCGAGCTCACAGAGGCCCCCGAGCCCAAGCGCGCCCATAGGGACCTCAGCCCGCAGAGGTCCCAAACGCGCCTACAGAGGCCCCAGCGCGCTGCCTACTCAGGCCCCCGACGCATCCCACAGACGGGGCCACTGACGGTAGCAACTGGGCCACGTAGGACAACAAGGGGGCCAGAAAGGGCGACGGCGGGGCCACGAAGGGCATGCACATTGGGCCACTACGGGCGCAAACGAGCGGGGGCCACGAAAGGCATACGTATATTGAGCCGCGGAAGGCAAGGACGGGGCCACTGACAGCAGAAACGGGGCCACGAAGGGCGACAACGGGGCCACGAATGGCATGCATATGGGGCCACGATGGGCGCGAACAAGCGGGAGCCACGAAGGGCATACATAGATGGGGCCGCGAAGGGCAGCGAGGGGGCCACGAAGGGCTGCAACGGGGCCACGATGGGCAGCGAAAGGGCCACGAAGGGCTGCAACGGGGCCACGATGGGCAGCGAGGGGGCCACGAGGGGCTGCGAGGGGGCCGCGAAGGGCAGCGTGGGGGCCACGAAGGAGTGCAACGGGGCCACGACGGGCAGCGAGGGGGCCACGAGGGGCTGCGAGGGGGCCACGAAGGGCAGCGAGGGAGCCACGAAGGGCTGCAACGGGGCCACGGAGGGCAGCGCGGGGGCCACGAATGGGCGCACCGGGCCCACGAAGGGCTGCAACGGGCCTACGAAGGGCAACGAAGGGGCCAGGAAGGGCTGCAACGTGGCCACGAAGGGCAGCGAGATCCCGATTCCTAAGGAATCTGCGAGGGAGACCTAAGCGTGAGCGCGACTCCTGGGTGCCTGAGTGTAGAGAGCGCGGCGCTTGAGTAGATTGCATGAGGTTCCAACGCAAGGGCACGACCCTTGAGTAAATTGCAAGCGAGTCTCCAACGAGAGCGCGACTCTAGAGCGCCGAGAGAGCGATTACTTAATACATCTTAGGGAAGTCCCAAGCGAGAGCGCGACTCCTCAATACAATGCGAAGAAGTCGCAGGCGGGAGGGAGCGGGGGTCCAGGTTAAATTGTGAAGAAATCTCCGGCGGGAGCCGTTGTTGTTGTAATCTGGGGGGCAGCAGTGCATTTTGAGGATGAAGACTTTCCCTGCTGAACAAACAAAGTGCGGGCGCCGGGAGGGGCACTTCAATTGAACCATACAGTGTGCACCAGAGGGGATCCCCTAAAACACGGAAAGGGAGGGCGGATGGGAAAAGAGAAGGATGGACCACGAGAAGGGGCCTCTCGGAGCATATCGCGAGGAAGCATCGAGCGGGAACCCTTGTCATCGCGGCTGCGCCCCACTAATTTGACTGAGATACCAGGAAGTATCTAGCGAGAGCGCTGTTCCTGAGTTCGGAAACCTCTCTGTTCAGGGCCTCCTGGGTAGATCGCCAAGAAATGTCGAGCGGGACCCTTGTCGTCGCGGGTGGGCACTCGCGAACTTGATTGAATTGCGAAGAAGTCTCATGCGAGAGCGCCGTTCCTGGGGCCTCTGCGGGCTGGGGCCTCTTTGGGTGCTTGGGGCCTCTGTGGGCTGCGTTGGGGGGCCTCGGTGGGCAGCGCGCTGGAGCCTCGCGGACGCGCTTGGGGCCTCTGGGGGCTGGAACCACTGTGGGTTGAGTCAGGGGCCTCAGTGGGCAGCGCGTCGGGGCCTCTGTGGGCGTGCTCGGGGCCATTGCGAGCTGGGGCCTCTGCGGGCGCGCTTGGGTCCTTTGTGGGCTGCGTCGGAGGCCTCAGTGGGCAGCGCGCGGGGGCCTCAGTGGGCGCGTTTGGGGCCTCTGCGGGCTGGGGCTTTTGTCGGCGCCCTTGGGGCCTCTGCGGACTGCGTCGGAGGCCTCAGTTGGCAGCGCGCTGGGGCCCCTGCGGGCGCGCTTAGGGCCTCTGTGGGCTGGGGCCTCTCTGTGGGCTGCATCGGATGCCTCAGTGGACAACGATCCCGGGCCTCTGTGGGCGCGCTTGGGGCCTCTGCGGGCTGGGGCCTCTGTGGGCACGTTTGGGGCCTCTGTGGGCTGCGTCGGAGACCTCAGTGGGCAGCGCGCGGGGGCCTCTGTGGGCGCGCTTGGGGCCTCTGTGAGCTGGGGCCTGTGCGGGCGCCCTTGGGGCTTGCGTGGGCTCCGCCGGAGGGCCTCAGTTGGCAGCTTGCGGGGGCCTTTGCGGGCGCGCTTGGGGCCTTTGTGGGCTGCGTCGAGAGCCACAGTGGGCAGCGCGCTGGAACTTCTGTGGGCGCGCTTGAGGCCTCTGCGGGCCGAGGCCTCTGCGTGCGCGCTGGGGGCCTCTGTGGGCGGCGTCGGGGGCCTCAGTGGGCAGCGCGCGGGGGCCTCTGTGGGCGCGCTCGGGGCCTCTGTGGAAGCCCTCGGGGCCTCTGTGGGCTGTGTTTGGGGGCCTTAGTGTGCAGCGCGCTGGGACCTCTGTTGGCGCGCTTGGGGCCTATGTGGGCTGGGGCCACGTTGCCTTCTGTGGCCGTGCATTATCTGCCCTTCGTGGCCCCCGCTCGTTCGCGTTCTTCGTGGCCCCATACGCATTCCCTTCGTGTCCCCGCTGTCACCATTCATGGACTACTTCGTGTCCTTCGTGGCCCTGCTGTCGTTCCCTCTCTCGCTCACGCTTTCGCTCGTCGCCGTCGTCGTCGTCGTCGTGGTCGTCGTCGTCGTCGTCGTCGTCGGTCCCCTGTCCGTCCCTCTTGGGGTCGGGCTGCCGCCGATGAGCGCTGCCGCTGGCCAGGCCGACGGTCCGCGGCCGCCCCGCAGCTTGCCGGGGCCCGGCCTGCGGGGAAGAAAGGTATACCACCCAAAAAGGACATGATCTAAGACAAAAAGGGCGGGTATCGAGGGTTTGGGGAATACGCGTTAACGGACACTCGAGCAGATTAGAGGGAACAGTCTTAACATGATTGTTGCTGTTGGTGTTGTTGAACGTTAGTTACTAAGCAATTATTATTGTTGGACCCCTTCTAAGCGCCCTGGCGCTCTCGCCGAGGCGCCGGCTACATTTTCATTGAAACTGAGGCTCACGCTCGAGAGGTTTGGGGGACCGCCAAAACCGCCCCCCAACAACAGCAACGCTCCTGCTCGAGACTTCCTCCTTTTTTACTCAGGGCTGGTGTTCTTGCTCGCCGCCGAAAGCCGCCGTCCTAACAAAGCCAGCTCTCCCGTTCGAGACTTCCTCCCGTTTACCTTGGACTGACGCACTAGTCTTTCTCTCATCGGCGCCGCCCCCAGCAACAACAACGCTCTCGCTCGAGGTTTCCTCCTTTTTTTACTCAAGGCGGTGTTCCTCCTCGCCGCCAAAAACCGCCGCCCCGACAAAACCAGCGCTGCCGCCCGAGACCTCCTTCCGTTTTACGCTGGACTGGCGCCCTACTCTCTTTTGAATTGGCGCCGCCCCCAGCAAGAACAACGCTCCCGCTCGAGGTGTCCTCCCTTTTTCCCGAAAACGGTGCTGCTCCTCGCTGCCGACACCCCCCGTCCCGACAAAACCACGGCTCCCGCTCGATGCTTCCCCCCTTCTTACTCAAGGCGGTGTTCCTCCTCGCCGCCGAAAACCGCCGCCCCGACAAAACCAGCGCTCCCGCCCGAGACTTCTTTCCGTTTTACGCTGGGTTGGCGCCCTACTGTCTTTTGAGTTGGCGCCGCTCCCAGCAAGAACAACGCTCCCGCTCGAGATCTCCTGTGTTTTTCCTCGGAAAGTGCGGTTCTTCGCCGCCGGCAGTCCACGTCCCGACAAAACCACGACTCCCGCTCGATGCTTCATCCTTTCTTACTCAAGGCGGCCGCCAAAAGCCGCCGTCCCAACCAAGTCAGCGTTCCCACTAGAGACTTCGTTTTGTTTTACGCTGGACTAGCGCCCTACTCTCTTCAGCATTGGCGCCGCTCCCAGCAACAACAGCAGCCCTGCTCGAGACTTCCTCCCTTTCTATTCAAGGCCAGGTCCTTACCTCACCGCTGACAGCCCCCATCCCCACCAAGGCAATCCTGTCGTTCGATACTTTCTTGTGCTTTACCCTTTGCTTGGGTTCCACTGGCGGTCTCGCATCGGCGCAGCAAGGCGCGGGCATGTGTTTTCGAGGTGGGATATGTTGAAATTTCTCGGAGGAGGTGTTTGCAAGACCTCATTGGGCGGGAGACCTGGGAATGGGAATAACGGACCCCGCTATAGAACAAGAGTCCCCCACGATGTGCATGGTTATCATGATGGTAGCATGCTTCGTGTGGAAATATCGCGCGTGAGGTAAAATGATGGCTGTTGTTGTTGTTGTTGTTGTTGTTGTTGTTGTTGGTGTTGCTGTTGTTGTTGTTGTTGTTGTTGTGTTTGTTGGTGTTGTTGCTGTGGTGGTTGTTGTTATTGTTGATTCCTCATTTCTGAAAATTATCATTGTTAATCCCCCCGTCCGGTGCTCTTTTTTCATTGAAGTGCCATTCCCGGGGCTCGCACACTGTATTTTATCAAGGAAAGTCTTGAGGGTCAAACTGCGTTGTTGGCCCCCGGTTTACAACAACAGCGGCTCCCGCTTGATACTTCCTCACAAGTTATTAAAGAATCGCGCTCTCGCTTGGGACTTCCTTGCAATTTACCGCCGGATCGCGGCTCCCGCTTGATACTTCCTTACACTTGATTGAAGAATCGCGCTCTCGCTTGGGATTTCCTCGCAACGTACAATCGAATCGCGGCTCCCGCTTGATACTTCCCCACAATTTATCCAGATGCTCCTCGACAGTCAGGAATCGCGCTCCCGCTACAGACTGCTTGGCGGTTCAAGCAGAATTGACGCTTCAACGACCCGCCCGCTCGACCCGCCCGTCTGGACCTGCCCGCCCGACCAGCCCGTTACGGACTGCAGTCACCGCTCGCTGCCCTCCGCCCGCCTTCGATGCCCCTCGCTGCCCGTATTGGTTCCGCGGTCGCCTTCGCTCGCTGCCCTCCGTGGCCCCGTTGCTGCCCTCATTGGCCCCGTCGCTGCCCATTGTGGCCCCGCATTATATGCCCTTCGTGGCCCCCGCTCGCTCGCGCCCTTCGTGGCCCCATACGCATGTGTTTCGTGGCCCCGCTGTCGCCCCTCGTGGCCCTCTCGCTGCCCTTCGTGGCCCTTGCTGCCCTCAGTGGCCCCGCTGTCGCCCTTTGTGGCCCCACCTACGAATGCCCTTCGTGGCCCACGCTCGTTCGCGCCCGTCGAGGCCCCATATGCATGCCCTTCGTGGCCCCGCTGTCGCCCTTCGTGGCCCTCTCGCTGCCCTTCGTGGCCCTTTGCTGCCGTCAGTGGCCCCGCTGTCGCCCTTCGTGGCCCCCGCTCGCTTGCGCCCTTCGTGGTCCCATACTCATGCCCTTCGTGGCCCCGCTGTCGCCCTTCGTGGCCCCCTCGCTGCCTTTCGTGGCCCACTTTCTGCGGCCCACTTTCTGCGTTCAGTGGCCCCGCTGTCGCCCTCTATGGCCCCATATATGTATGCCCTTCGTGGTCCCCGCTCGTTCGCGCCCGCCGTGGCCCCATATGCATGCCCTTCGTGGCCAATCCACTTCACATCCCCGCGTTCCTCTCGACATGTCTGCGGTTCTGACTATCCTACCGCCCCACTCCCAACATCCCGCTTCCCGTTTCTTCTCAGGGTTCCACGGGATTTGTTCAGCTGTACGTACGCCCCCCCGTGGGGGTATCCACGATATGTATGTTTTCAAGGGGGTGGTACGTGGCGCTGTTTATGGCGCGGCCCATGGCGAAACTTATTGTTAACCGGTGTTGGAGTGGCTGGCGCAAGCAATGGTGCAAGCTGAACCGCCACTCACAGCGCAAATCATCGTCCTCCCTCCTTCTTGCCCCTCCCCTCCCTCCGATCCCTTCGTCCTCATTCTCCCCCGTTATTGAACCTTCGTTGTTCCATGGCTTCACCAACCACGCGCGGCAGGGAAGTAATATACCCCCACAAAAGGGGGTACGATCGAATGCGAAGAGGGCGGGTGTCGAGGGTTTGGGGTATGGATATTGAATGACACGCGAGCAAATATGAGCGAACAGTCTTAAACTGATTGTTTTTGTGCTCGGCGTTTGTTGTTTTTTGTTCGTTGTCGTCGCCCCCCCCGCGCCCTGGCCCGCGATTCGTCCGCGACCCACCTCGCGACCCCCCCCTCAGCCCACCCGCCTTTTCCTTCATTATGACCACAGCGGGGAGGTGATCGACAACCTGACCTCCACAATCGTGGCCCTCAAGATCCTGCGGCACTTTTCCGCGCAGGCACCGGGTGGATGCCCCCCCTCCCCATACGTCGTCGTCGTCGTTTTCGTCGTCGTCTTCGTCGTCATCGTCCTTTTCCTCGTCCTCCTCCTCCTCCTCCTCCTCGTCGTCGTCGTCGTCGTCGTTTTCACCGTCTTCGGCCCGTTTCGCCTTCCCCGCTGGACACGTCAGCGCGCGCTTTGTCGCGTACGCGCGGACGCGCATGTTTCTCCCCATGCCTCCTCCCCTCCTCCCCCTCTCCTCCTCCTCCTCCTCCTCCTCCTCCTCCTCCTCCTCCTCCTCCTCCTCTTCCACACGGTGCCTTCACAGGCGCTTCACAGGCAACATGTTGGAGCTGGATGTCGAAGCGTGCATCGTCAGTTTCAAGCCTGGTGCTGAACGTTACGAACGTCTGCTTCTAATCGCCGCAATTTTTGGCCAGGCCTTTCCGAACCTGTCCCAGGATGTTCGCACGATTGTCATAGAGGATCTTTATGTTCCTTCAGTTTTCCTGGTTTGAGTGCGTGGCCTGTACGCCTGTTGTCACAGCAGTGACAGTAGTGGATAGTATGCTGGTAGCCTTATTCAAGCCTGTCGCGGCATGATACAATGGTGCGCACTGTCGGGCACCCTGCACGCGCTTGCCAACATCCCCGTCATCACCCCATTGGAGGCCATTCTGGAATCTGCCACCATGGGCATGTTCAAAGCTTTCGTTGACGACATCGGAGGCGTCCTTTACTCTCTCAGCACCCTCCCGAACCTCGCCAACCTGCTGGGTGTGGCGGCTAAGCACGCCACGCTGCGCCCGAAGACTACGAAATGCAAGGTTGTGCCGCTGGAGGCCCCTTACGATGACCAGCTCGCCGCCGCCATCAACAACAACCCTAGAACAGCTGATCCCCTCCTGGAGTGACTTCGCGATCGCCAGCAACCTGCTCTACCTCGGCTGTTGCCTGGGGCTTCCGGCTGACCTCATTCTCAACTGGAAAGTGCCATGGCACAAGTTCAAGTACAGTGTGGCCGCCCCGGCAGCGACGACCGCCCCAATGAGCACCAGCGCCTGGTTCTGAAACCCCCGTGCGATGCCGACTCGCAACCACGTCGCCCAGTTGGCACCGCGTCCCGCGCACTTCGCCTCCGAGGGGATCCACCAGCTTGTTGAGATCTGCAGGCCAGTGGCACCTTCCGCTTGATGGACTATGTATTGCTTCCTGCGCGAGTGGGGGGGTGGCACGGTGGACGGGTCATGCAGCGCTCATCCGTTCGGCGCTCATTACCGACCCGCTGTCTACGGAAGTCCATCATCGCTATCTTGCCGCAGCGGGCAGATGGGTAGATGAGCGCGCTCTGGCAGAGCTCCCGCCATGTCCTGTTCTTTCCATTCTAGGCCACGGCCGTTGTCGCCCCTGATGCCTTGCAAGGCACCGCAGTGACCAGGGCAAAGCTAGCTATCCCGCGCACCACATACATGTACCAGAAGGTAAGCTACGACATCTTCACCGCATAGTGACACCAGCGGGAGCTGTGGTCGATTCCGCAACTCCCACCAACGTGGCAGGCAGGTACCACCCCGCTCTTAATCCAACGCTGGACGAAATGGTTCCCCGACCGTGCTGCCGAGATCCGACTCGCACCATGGTGGCGCACACAGCAGCTACTTGCAGCCATGCGCCCAGCATGGGCGCATGCTCTCCTGCGATCGCAAGCAGGAGGCCGGCGAACTTCGTGGCGGATCCCTTACCCCAGCGGCAAGCGCTTATGCTCCCTTGGTTGCAAGAGCGAGGCCGACCACGCGCCGAACCTGCTCTGTTGTCCCAGGTTCGCGTGCTGCCTGACCATGGCACGGCGTCGTTGGCAAGTCTATATGGATAGCGACCCGCTGCTGCGATGGGGCATCCTGCTCCCAGGCGAAGAAAGTCTCGACCTCGTCTTGCGCGCGCGCCCGACCTACAAGGTCTGGCGGTCAAGCGACTGGGTTCCCATCCGCAAGCTCGAGAAGTCAGCAAAAGGGACTCTCAAGCTCAAAGCGCTCTCGGCGCCAACGCGCGTGGCGAGCGCCCGACCTGCCGCGGCGATCCGCCGCGGCATGGAGGCCGGGCGCGGGCCAGAGCCTTCCGAATGCGACACTATAATTGACGCCCGCAACATTTTCGAGTCCTTCCTCGCGCGGTGCTCACCGCCGCAGAGCGGCTCCTCTTAGCAGCTCCCACTCTTCTTCTTCTTCTTCTTCTGATACTTCTTCGAATCCAGCTGAGCAGAAAGTGTCGCCCCTGGCATTAGGAATCTCTTTGACACTCGAAGCACCTATCGTAGTTGAAAGCTGCCGCAGTGCCTCTTCCTCCTTCAGCTCGCCCTTCTCGATCGCTTTCGGAACTTGTCCCTGAAACAAGCAGATGATATTGTCCTTGAGCATGTCTTTGGGGGCCTTGATACCCTCCTTCTTGGCCAGAGCGATAAGCTCCGCGCGTCTCATCTTTGAGATTCCCTGTAGGTCGGGGTCGCCAGCGAATGCGTCTTCTTGATCTGGCCGTTCTGAGTCCTCTTGTCGTTGGGAATGACTCGCATCTCCCGGCAGCTTAGACCTTGGATCTCCGACTCGTTGTCTTCCATCTCGTCCTGGAGCTCCGCCTTGACCATGTTGCCCAGCGGCAGCAGACGACGCGGTGTCCAGGGTTCTCGCTCGATCTTGCTGTGCATGATGCCCTGTAGCGGCGTCCATGGTGAAGGATTAGCCCCACGGCCGGATCCAATGCCATCACCACCGCTGTGTACATCATCCGAAATTGGCGCTTCCAGCGTACTAGAGAGGCCGTATCGTAGCGTTTGTCGGTGTCCACGTCCAAGATGTCCCAATTCTGGGCCCATGCAGGGACGGCAATTGCTGGCATGTCGTGTCGAGGGCGTCCTATCTTCTAAGCTCGCTTGAGCCGTCGATTGCTGCCCATGTCGTATGTTCTGAGTGGGGTCCGTGCTGGTCTTGAGACTTTTGTTTGCTCTATGTTCTGCTTGTTGCTTGTCCTTTATGATGTTCTCAAGCTTTGGCTTTCACGGTGTTGGCTTATCTCGTTCAGCTTGTTATTGTCGTGCTTGGTCTCGTTCTCGCTCTGGTTCGGATTGACCTCGTTGGAGTTGGTTATGCACTCGTACTTGATCGTATCGTTCCTCGGCTTCTTCATTTTGAATTCGTACTTGATCGTATCGCTCTTCGGGCTCGGCTTGACTCGCTTGATGAATGCTATGGTGATCCTGATGCTGATGACTTCCCTTGTCCAGTACCCTCAACCACCTCTGTGAACGCGGAAGTAGCCTGATCTCAATCTGGCTGGGGCTGACGTTTGGAGCCATTGAGAAAAGTCTAGCACAGTCGAACTCAAGCACATTGAAACTCGGGTGATCGCTCTTGGTCTGCCCAACTCCAGGCTCTCCACTTCAAGCTTCCTGAAAATCATGGTACTCTTGCCGACTCCTTCGCCATGGTCGTGTTGTCCCAGCGCACGTTGAGATGGTAATCTCGGCGCCATGCATGGCACAATAGAAATCCTCATGGTGAAATGTCGTCCGTGAATAGCGATAGGAATGAGAGCGGTGAGTCTGCTTACAACTGGCGCTTCAGCTCCAAATCGAACTATCTCTCGTTCGGCAATCTCGATCGGTTACAATATCAACTTGGCGAAACGTATTTTGATATCATCATACCAAAACTGGCCTCAAACGGCCTTAGCACAACAAGAATCTGGCAATACCTTTCCACCGCATTGTTGTAGTAGCTCCTCCTTCGAGGCCATGACCACATTCATCGTCGGGTATTTGTCGTGGGTGGGCTTCGGATGGACGAAGAAATTCTGTTTGGCGATCTGTTGCTCCTTAGCGCTCCAGCTCATGGCAGTCGTGAGAAAACCTTCGGCTGGACAATCTCCTTCTGCGGACCAGGACACTCGGGATCTCCCTTCAATGGCCAAACTTGTGATTAACTGCGTAATGGGTTCGTGCCTTCAGCTTCTCGATGCGCTCGTTGTCCTTGCCGCCTCCTGAACCTCGTCCCTTGCCAGAGCTGCCCTTGCCGGATGCTGGCAAGCGTTCGTGATGGTAGAATCCTCGAGCTTGTTTGGCATCTCTTTGCCAGTTTTTGGATTTTGCAAGCATCTTCTCCAATTAGAAAAAACCTCGGCCTCCGCTTCGTCTTGCTCCTCGAGCAGCTCCTCCGGTAGGTCCTCCGCGTCGGCCTCGGTCTCAAACGCCTCGTTGTGAGCAGTTTCGTCGTCCCCCTCTTGCTCGGTCATGTGAGCTCCCCATCGTCTCTGCAGCGGGCGACTCCCAGTAGGTCCTGATGTTGAGTAACTGCTGCCGGTGGCGGCGGTCTTCTCGGGATGTTGCGGTCCAGGGCCTTCGCGTCCTTCACGTTGAGTAGCATTTGTTTCTGCAACGGCTTGAGCTCATACCTGTTCTGGTTGGCAGAACTCCAGCTTCTCGGTCTGGCGGAAGGCCTAACCACCACATGAACAGCCACGCCAGCGCTTGGTCGGGGAATTCTGCTCAATGTCTTCAATCTCGAAAGTTGCGTGTCGAACCTACTGATGTAACTAACTTCTCATCCCCTCTGCAGCTTCACGTCGCATTATGGTAAAGCATGTCTTTAGCTCAGTGCCCAGCGCCATCACTTTTTCATCATCTATCTTCTCTGCGAGGAAATCGAGCAGCGTTTGAACACCATCTTCTGCCTGCAGCATTGTCGGGCCGGCGCCTGAAATCCTGCATGGTCATCGTTTGGGGGTCGAAGCTTGGCACTCACGGTGTAGCCAGAACCTGCATTGGCCCAAGCTTCGTCATCATTTGGCGTCGCTTTCTGCGCCATCTCGCTGGAGAATTGGACGAATCATTAGTAATTCAGTAACACGTGGACATCCCGTGGTGTGTTCTCCAGCGTCAGTCCGATCAGATGCTTAGCGGTCAATCCACCTGATAGCGCGCAATCCACTCATCCACTCGAGACCACGAGCTTTGCAGTCCGCGGGTCGAACTGCTCCGTTGCTAATGTGAATATGCAATTCCAGACACGATTCTACATATGGCAAGGTGTTCTAACAAACGTTTTCCGATAACGCCTATAGCTCAAAGGCCCTGGTAAGCCATCATTTCATACGGAGGAGGCTTGGGTGAGACGAGGGGCAAGCGTATGCATGCAAGCAACATCGTTTTCACACCCGCCGTCCTTGTCGAAAGAAGAATACAAAGTGCCCACGGGCCTCACGAACGCGACTCATGACTTTGCTCCAAAGTGTATTTTGTTTTAGTTTTTGACGAATGGTGGGGGGGGCTGAATCGGATTGGTTACGCAGGTTCTGAATTCGGAGGCAGAGTGTGTATTGTATGATTGTTGTTGGGCATGGATGGTTAGGGGATGGGGAGCCTAGTATAGGATTGTTCTTGGTTGGTTGTCAGTCGTTTTGGGGAGGTGGTTTATGTCAGTAGGGACCAGTGATTCCCTCTCCCCCGAACAGGGGAAGGAGGGAGCTTGGCAGAGAGAAGACAACCATTCGTTAAACCATCTACGCCCAGTGGGCTGGTGGGAGCCACATTATTCAAAAGACCCGACCTCCATCCGTGGAAGTGTTAGAAATCTGAAACAGTAGAAGTCCAATTGGTGAGGAAGACTCAGGCGAAACGCCAGGCCCGCTCTTTCGACCGGCCCCGGGGTGCGGAGGAGGACGAGCAGGAGGAGGAGGAGGAGGAGGAGGAGGAGGAGGAGGAGGAGGAGGAGGGGGAAGAGGTAAGGATTGCCCAGAATGGGAAAGTCGCGTAAGACTACACGGCGACGGGCGCGCGACCGCGGGGACCTTGCAATCACTTGAGGTGCGAGGTCCCCGACCGTGCTGAGAACGAGGACGGGCCTAACGGTGCCGACCGCGAACTCTGGAGCCCGGCGCCGCCGCGGCCGCCGCCCAAGTCAGCGCCAGCTTCCCGAACGGCAGGCACCACGTCCTCGACAAGGATCTGCCCCACCGTCCCACGGCGGCCAGTCTAAACCAAGACGCACACGCGGCCGTCTTCAACCTCGGGGTCACCGTACAACGACCCGTGGCGACCGTCACGAAGACGACCGCGGTCACCACCTCGCAGGCCCGAGAGGGCAGGGCGGCTTGGGAGGCTCGTCCGCGGTGCCAGCTGGTCGGCCCACTCGTCGTCCAGGTCGCCGTCGGAGGGGCCGTCGAGCGCCAACGGCGCTGCAGCGCCATCAAGTGGCGTCGGTTCGCCCTCGCCCGTGTCCTTGTCCTTGCCTCGTGCCGCGTCGCCCAGCGCAGCTCGCACTCCCAGGTCCTCCGCGCTCTCCGCGTCTAGCTCCATCGCCAGCGCCAGTGTCGCCGATCCCGCACCCGCATGCCCACCCCGCCCGCGCGGGCGGCGCCGCCGCCGAGAGGCAGCAGCGGGCGAAACCGCCGCCGTGGGAGGCGCGGCGGGTACGGGCGGTGCCGACCGCGTGGGCAGCGATTGCCGACCGCAGGAGGCCCACGGCGGCGCGCACGAGGAGGAGGAGGAGGAGAAGGAGGAGGAGGACCAGGAGCAGGAGCAGGATCTGGAGCTGTGGGAGGAGGACCAGGATCAGGAGCAGGAGCATGAGCAGGATGAGCAGGAGGAGCAAGAGCATGACGAGCAGGAGGAGCAGGACGAGGGGGTTGGTCGGCAGAGAAGTGGTATCGCGGGATGACTGGCGCGCCCGGGAGCCGCTTTGTGGGAGGATGCAGAGTTCCGCAAGCTGTGTGGAGGCTCGCGCGCTCTAATGCGGCCAGTCGTAGCCGTCGTCGTCGCCGTCGTCGTCGTCGCCGTCGTCGTCGTCGTCGTGATGATGATGATGATGATGGTGATGAAGATGATGGTGATGACGATGCTAATGGTAATCTGCTGATGATTTGACTTGACTTGACTAACGCCCGCTTCTTCCGATGCCTGGAACTCTTCAGGGAATACTATTGTGTTGCGAAAACAAGAAGCAGCTGAACGAGGCGCGGTGCTTCTGTTGAGAGGTGAGAACGCTGTCACTGGAGAACGGGATCCCCAGACACGTATGCCCTTGCTGCTACTTCTGATGGCGATGACGACGACGTTAATGGTGATGATGAGGATGATGATACTGACGATGTTGATGATGGTGATGCTGCTGGTGCTGATGATACTGGTGGTGATGATGCTGATGATGATAATGCTGCTGATAATGTTAATGATGATGATGATGATGATGATGATGCTGATGCTGATGCTGATGCTGATGCTGATGATGATGATGATGATGATGATGATGATGGTGATGGTGATGATGATGATGATGCTGATGATGATGCTGATGATGATGATGATGATGGTGATGATGATGATGACAACGACCACGACCCTGGTCGGCCACGAGGTCCGCCAGGCGAGCCTAGCCAGCAACGGCCGAGTGGAACTTGTCTGCCGTGCGCGCAAGCCTGCGCGGCTCAACACGACGTTGCCCACGGCAACCAGGACGGCGGCGGTGAGCAGGAGAGCCACGGCCTACAGGACTGGTCCGACGGCGATGATGAATTCGCACATGTGGTCCAGCGACTCCCTAGCCCAGCCGAAGCCACTCCACCTCGGGGTCCCCCACCTGCAGACGCCACGGTGGCTCGAAGGTCTTCTCGCCAGCGGGGTGCTTCCCACCGAGGTATCGCTAGATGCGATACTTCCTGTTACTACCGCTCACAACCTCCTTCGGGTCCCGGGTCATCAGCAGGGAGTTGTTCTGCGTGGTACAGGCCGCATTTCTGGCAACCGATGATGCCGCCACCGATGAACACGATGAGCCCCCTGGCCGCAGCAGCTGGGATGTACACACCCACTGTATCTGGCGGTGGGGCGACTGGCGGGACCCTGTTTGCTTTTGACATCAGGCCTCTCCGCTGCCTCTTGAGCGGCGGCGGCTGGCGTGTCCCCTTGTCACGCGGTGTTTCGCCTTCCATCGTGGTGTTGTTCTGCTTGCGCTGGTTGCGTTGTGGGTTGCCGCCGCTGTCCATGTCGGCGCGCTCCCCCTGCTGGCCGCGCTGGCGGCGCTTCTCGACGTTGAGCTGCGCCACCGCAGCCAGGAGGACCGCCGCAGCAGTCGCCCCGTCACCGTCGCACGACTGTGGCGAGCTGCGTCCTCACTAGGTTGGGCCCCGCGTCGAGTGTGACGTCTGGCCCAGCGCGCTTCAGACATGAGCCCACTGCACGGAAAAGTCCACCTTGATCTTCCCTTCGCGTTTCGTTTCAACTCAACCTGGGCCTCCTCAGGTCCCTCGTGGCCAGTACCCTCTGCCGAGCCCTCACACCTGGCTCGGTGAGCAGTGCGTGTCACCGAGGCCCCATCAGCAAAGCGTGACCACTCCACTGAGCTTGCCGACGTAATGCAGCCTGTGCAGTCAGTCTGACTCCATCCTCGCCGTCTCCCGCCCCCGCCGCCGCCGTCATTGGATATCGTCGTTGGTCTTTGTACGCTCTGCAGCTGTAAAAGGCCGCAAATGGCTTGAACAGGTGCGCGCGCCCCCTCTTAGCGCGCGCGTCTCACTACCCGTTTGTGTCCGCGTAACGGATCCTTGTGCATTCCATGTCGGGTTCCATGACGACCCGGCCCACTGAGGAGGTACATTCAGAGACGGTAGCAGAACAAGTTAGCATACCAATCCCGACTCCAGAACATTATGATATTCTGGCAAATCAGTGGTTACCAGCTGAAGCTATGGACCAATTCATGATAGCGACTTGGCAAATCACCCGCGCCAGAATACACAGTCCATGTTGCCTATGGACTTGCCCTTGATTAGCCTGCAGAGTGAAGATCCGCCAGATTCCATTGTTCCGGGTAGGGCCGACTTAGCCAGTCAGTTCTAGCACCGTTAGTGGACCCGGCAGAGAAGATGCCAACATGGGAGAGATAGAACGTGCCGCACCAAGAAATCGGGGATACCTCCTTTCAGTTGATGACTGGAAGTAGAGTAGCGCGAAGCAGCGAGCGAAACTGCCGCTTCATCCTGGAGTCCAGCTGACGGTCGGATGAGGATGCAAGACGAATAGGCTGGTATACCAGGGGGGGGACCAATCTCTGGCCATTTCATTCGACACAAGATGCGGAGCTGCTAGAAATCTTCCAATCACCACTTGGCACGCTGAGCTTTCCCGAGCCTAAACTGTGTGAACATTCGAGGCTGCCTGCGTGGGATGCGCCATTCGCAAACAGGCCGAAGGGGCGATCCGAAACTAGTGCGGAGTTTCATGAGTCACCAGTGCAGATGTCCAGTTTAGCCGGGAATCACGCAGCGGTTTCGCACTATCCAGTGATTCGTGAAAATGGAAGGGGTGGATGAGGAGTTTCCCGACTTGCTGGGTTCAACTCATCAAGCTCAGGAGATGGAACGGGGTGAACAGACATGAATCTCGCGCCTGCTCCTCCGAAGTCCCCAATTCCTGTCGGACGCGCGAAACTCGGGTCGCCGACGATTGGCCGCGCAAGGTCGAGAGGTGGCCGCGGCTCTAGTTGCCTTTCCGCGCAATCATCTTCCAGCAGGCTTTCGAACCGGGTGGATTCCTGTGCCCGGGGGCCGAAGTGCCCAGCGGCGGCGGAGTATCGGTGCCCAGGATAAACGGAAATGGAAACCTGTTATTGTCGCAGGCCAGTGCGTTGAGCGTTTTTCCTTTACGTGTAGCCACCGCGGCGCCAGCTGACTCTGTCTGGGTAGCGTCGACATGCAGGAACACAGGCATCAGCGCATCACCGCGCTTGCATGGCAGCAGAAATTCTTTACGCTTCGCGTATCCCCACCAGTCCAACTCACAGCAGCAACTCTTGCGAAGCATGCCGACAGTCGTGTTTTTCAGGCGTGTGTCCGCTTGGCCCCGCATATCTCCCCTGTTCCTCGTTCCTCCCGCCTCCTTGCACATCCTCCTTGTGGGGGGAGCGGGAGAAGGACGAGGCGGAGGAGGAGTAGGGAGAGAAAGCGCTCCTCGTGATTTGAGTCGTTTGGGGTTTCTCGTCCTGGTGTGAGTCGTTCGGGCCCTTCTTCCTGGTGTGAGTCGTTCGGGCTCTTCGTGGTGTGAGTCGTTCGGGCTCTTCGTCCTGGTGTGAGTCGTTCGGGCTTCTGAGTGGTGTGTGAGTTGTTCGGGCCCCTCATCCTGGTGTGAGTCGTTCGGGCCCCTCCTCCTGGTGTGACTCGTTCGGGCGTCCTCGTGGTGTGAGTCGTTCGGGCGTCGTGGTGTGAGTCGTTCGGGCTCCTCGTGGTGTGAGTCGTTCGGGCGCCTCGTCCTGGTGTGAGTCGTTCGGGCCCCTCCTTGTGGTGTGAGTCGTTCGGGCTCTTCGTGGTGTGAGTCGTTCGGGCCCCTCGTCCTGGTGTGAGTCGTTCGGGCTCCTCGTGGGGCCTCTTGGGGGCCTCTTGGAGCCTCTTGGGGCCTCTTGGGGGCCTCTTGGGGGCCTCTTGGGGGCCTCTTGGGGGCCTCTTGGGGCCTCTTGGGGGCCTCTTGGGGGCCTCTTGGGGCCTCTTGGGGGCCTCTTGGGGGCCTCTTGGAGGCCTCTTGGGAGCCTCCTGGGGGCCTCTTGGGGCCATCTTGGGGCCTCTTGCGACCTCCTCAGAAGCGCAGATGAGCGCTGCCCCCTGAGAAGGACAAAATGAGCCCAAAACTTTCGTAAAATCAGTGATTTTGCTATGAGGGAAGATGAGCGCGGCCCCCTCAGGACGCCAAAATGGGGCCAAAACCCTGGTAAAAACAATGATTTTGGCTTCAAAGAAGAGCAGAGGGGCCAAACTGCATCCCCCCGTCGGGGCCAGAATCCTCGTGAGGGTCGTCGTTTTTTAGCTCTCCCAGGAGTCAAAAAAGACCCTCCTGCCACCACCCCGGAGTCCCTGTCCAGGTCCAGGGGGAGGGGGTAGGGGGAGGGGTAAACCCCTCCCCAAGGGGAAGATGGGGGCTTGAGGACAGAGAGAGCTCTCTAAACCACTCACGCCCAAAGGGCTGGTGGGATTCAGCGAGCAGATTGCTGCTCAGATGAGAAAGAGCGCGTTCTGTGGTCGCTTGAAGGGGGGGGAACCGCGCCCCGCCCCCCCTCCCGCGACGGAGGGGGTTCGAACCCACCCCTCCCTATCCTACTTTTCCTCTCTCCTTCTCCACCGCCGACAGCGGCGGCGGCGGGGGCGATGATTTCCTCTTTCTGGGCCGGCGCCGGCGCCGGCGGCGGGCGGCGGCGGCGGGGGGCGTCGGCGAGGGCGACGGTGGTGGTGGTGGTGGTTTGTAGTGGTGGTGGTGGTGGTGTGGTGGTGGTGGTGGCGGTGGTGGTGGCGTGGTGGTTTGTGGTGGTGGTGGTGGTTGTGGTAGTGGGTGGTGGTGGTGGTGGTGGTGGCGTGGTGGTGGTGTGGTGGCGGTTTGTGGTGGTGGTGGTGGGCTGTGGCGGTGGTTGTGATGGCGGTTTGATGGTGGTGTGGTGGTAGTTTGTGGTGGTGGTGGTGGTGGTGGGTTGTGTTGGTGGCGGCGATTGGTGGAGGTGTTGGCTATGGTGGTGGCGATTGTGGTGGTGGTGGCGTGGTGGTTTGTGGCGGTGGTGGTGGGTTGTGCTGCTGCTAGTGGTTGTGGTTGTGTCGGCGGTGGCGTGGTAGATTGTGGTGGCGGTGAAGGTGGTAGTGGTGGTTGGTTTTTGTGGCGGGGGTGGTGATGGTGAGTTGCTGGCGGCGGCGGTTGCGGTGGCGGCGGCGGGTGCGGTGGTGGTGGCGGTGGTTGCGAGGTGGGTTGAGGCGAAGGTGGTGGTGGTAGTGGTGGCGACGGTGGTGGTAGTGGTGGTTGTCGTCGCTGCGCCCCCGCCGTCGCCGGCGCCGGCGCTGGTGGCCGCCGCCAACGCTGGCGCTGGCGCCAGGGGGGGTTTGAACCCCCCCCCCTTGGGCTGCTTCTGGTCATCGTCGCTGCGTCTGTTCCCGCCGTCGGCGCTGCTGGCGGCCGTCAGCGCCGGGGCGGGGGGGTTCACCCCCCCCCCTTGGGGCGGGGGGGCTTCGGGAGGGGGCGTTTGTGTGTGTGTGGGGGGGGCTGGTTTGATCGACGGCGCCGAGTGTTAGGGGGGGCCCACCCCGGTTCGAAACGCGTCGCCGAACGTTCCCAGGGCAAGCGCCCGTGAAACGCGCGCTCTCTATGAAGGTCCAGGTGGAGACGCGCGAGCGAGGACGCGCGAGCAAGGAAAGAAGTGCCAGCTTCAACATCTGCAACGAGACAAAGAGCTCTTAACTCTGTTAACTTACAACACTCATGCAGCAATATCAGCAAGCGACCTCAGAGGCAGATGAAGCTAAGCTGTCTCTGAAGGAGGCTGAGCATGAAACGAACATGGCTGATGAAGCAGCTCGAAGGGCAACCGCTGAGGGCGACAGGGTCACGGCGGGGAAGATGGCTGAAAAGGGAACGGAGAAAGGGAATGACATGCGCAGCGCGAATTAGAACGAGCCCTAAAGGCTGCATGGATGACCGAGCAGAAGGTGTCGGGAGTCCTTGGCGAAATGGCGGCCCAGGCTAACGCTGCGACCCAGCTGGCGTCGCTGAGGGGGCGAGCCGCCATCGGCGAAACAAGGGCAGCCAGGGGAGATGTGATCAAACATGAAGGCGCGCGAAGCAGCTTGGACCTCCCCCAGGCGAAAGTCGCTCGGGAGCGCGCCAGGCAGCATGAGAAGCCGACCGGGTCGCGGGCTCAGCCCGCGGCGTCGGGGAACTGTCTCTTGTCGCCCACATGCGCAGAACGCTTGTTTGACAGGCGCTGGGGCGAAGCCTTCAGCTTCGCCCTGGAAGCGCCAGGGCCCCTTCTCCAAGTGCCCTTGCCCCTGCCTCGATTAAATCGGCTGGCAGTGGGGCGGGGCAACCTCGGGCCGTCTTGGCCGCCTGCTGGGGCAACCTCGGACCGTCTCGGGCGCCTGTCGACGTCGCGCGCGTTCGAGAGGTGATTTCTTGAAGAAGCGAAATTGTTGTTCATTGCCGACGCGGGGGGCCCGCGTTCAATGCGGAGCACCGCGCTGCAACAACCACGTAAACACTGGCGCGGGGCGACGCGCGTTTTGTTTTCAGAGCATGGCGGGCGCTGAAGCTGAGGCAGGGAAGAGGCGCTTAGAGGAGGGAGAGTACCCTGCAGGCGGCAACGGGCGGCAACGGAACGGAATGCGGCGAGCCCCCGGGGCAGCCCGACAGGCGGCAATGGCAAGCAGCGGGTGGCAACAGGCCAGAATGCGTCGAATCCTTGGAACACACCCGCAGGCGGCATCGGGGCGGCAACGGGTTTCGCGCGATCGCGGGATGGATCGCCAGGCAGCGCAGGGCGCAGAGTGGGGGGGGCGGAGCAGGGGCAGGAGGGGTCGAGCAGAAAAGCCAGGGCTCCTGAATGCCTCTCGGAGTCTCCTCGGTTTTTCCCCCGCCCATCCTGCGGTGTTGGGACCTTGTCTTGAAGAGACGACGCCCCGCGTCTCTTCCTCTCCACCCCTCATCCGCCTCCTGCCTTTGCCCTCCGCGCGTCTCTGCCTCGGCGCGCCCACTGCGGCTTTTCGCTGCCCAGCATAGGGAGTTCCACCGCCGGCCCCGGCGGCGGAACTCGCGCGCGCCCCCCCCCTCCGGCGCAGCGCTTCGCGGCCCCCGTAGGAGTCTCGGCTGAACGCCCCAGCGGCGGAATTCGAACACAGCGTTTCGCGGCCCCACCATGGGGAACTCCATCGATGGCCCCAGCGGCGGAACCCGCATGCGCCCCCCCCCCCGCCCAGCACAACGCATCGCGGCTTCGTGGGGAGGCCCGTGCAAGTCCCAGTGGCGGAGCTCGCGCGCGCGCCCCCCCCCCCTCCCGCCCACCTTGCGCAGCGCCTCGCATCTCCGCCCCACCCCTGCGCAGCGCTTCGCGGTCGCGTAGGGAGCCCCACCGAAGGTTGCAGCGGCGGAACCCGCGCGCGCCCCCCCCCCCCCCCCGCCCAACGCAGCATTTCGTGGCCCAGCAGGGAGCTCCGCCGAAGGTGTCCCAGCGGCGGAACTCGCGTGCGCCTTGCTTTCCACCCAGCACGGCGCTTCGTGGCCACATAAGGGGGGCCCACCGAAGGCCCCCGTGGCGGAACTCGCGTGCGCCCCCCGCTCCAAGCAGAGCCTTTCGTTGCCCCATAGGAAGCTCCACTGAAGGTCCCCGTGGCGGAAGTCACGCGCGCCCCCTTTCTCCCGCCCGGCGCAGTGCGCCGTGGCCCCGCAGGGGACTCACCCGAAGGCCCCAGTGGTGGAGTTCGCCTGCCGCCCCCCCTGCGCCCGGCCAAGTGCAGCGCTGCGTGGCCCCGCGAGGGGCTCCACCAAAGGTCCCAGCGGCGGAGCTCGCGCGCGCCTCCCCCTCCTCCCCGCCGAGCATGGCGTTTCGTGGCCCCGCGGGGAGTTCCGCCGAATGTTCCATTGGCGAAGCTCGCATGCGCCTCCTGGCATGCAAAAATCCGCCGCCGCGCTTGTGCGGCATTGGTTTGTTCAGTGAACGTGGTTTAGGTCGCGGGTGGGTCGCGGGCTCTCCACCTCCACCTGGAATGAATGCAAAAGCAGCCCGCCGCAGGCGCCCAAAACATGTGGTTTGTACCCTGAACGTGGTTTGGGTCGCGAGTTGGTCACGGGGTCGGTGGGTCGCTGGCTCTCCACCTGGAAGGAATGCAAAAAAAAAACCCGCCGCAGGCGCCGAAAATTATGGTTTGTACCTTGAACATGGTTTGGGTCGCGGGTGGGCCGCGGGTTTTTCACCGGGAACGAATGCAAAAAATGCCCGCCGCAGGCGCCGAACAATTCGGTTTGTACCCTGAACGTGGTCGCGGGTGGGCCGCGGGCTCTCCGCCTGAAACGAATGCAAAAGATGCCCGCCGCAGGCGCCGAAACATGTGGTTTGTACCCTGAACGTGGTTTGGGTCGCGAGTTGGTCACGGGGTCGGTGGGTCGCTGGCTCTCCACCTGGAAGGAATGCAAAAAAAAACCCGCCGCAGGCGCCGGAAATTGTGGTTTGTACCTTGAACGTGGTTTGGGTCGCGGGTGGGTCGCGGGTGGGTCGCGGGGTAGGTCGCGGGTGGGTCGCGGGTGGGTCGCGGGTGGGTCGCGGGTGGGTCGCGGGTGGGCCGTGGGGTGGGCCGCGGGCGGGTCGCGGGGTGGGTCGCGGGGGGGGTCGCGGGGTGGGTCGCGGGGTGGGTCGCGGGGTGGGTCGCGGGGTGGGTCGCGGGGTGGGTCGCGGGTGGGCGGGTCGCGGGGTGGGTCGCGGGTGGGTCGCGGGTGGGTCGCGGGGTGGGTCGCGGGGGGGGTCGCGGGGGGGGTCGCGGGGCGGGTTGCGGGTGGGACGACGACAACAAACAACAACAAACAACAACAAACAACAACAAACAACAACGAGAATCTGCACCGCGGAATTTCACTTTTGCCACGCACCCAGGGACAGTGAATGACCGTTCGGCGCCCTCACTCTGATGAAAACGACGGCCTGGCCGAGGTGCCACCAAAACGTCCGCCCAAAATTCGCTGGGGTTACTCGGGCCACTTTCTGGGAAAAGCATCGGCCCTGGCCGCGCACATTCCCTGGGCCCCTCCGGCGCCGATGTGGCGACGGGCTCGATCCTGCCAGGTTTTCCACCGCAGTGCAATCGTGGACCCTTATGGCGCGCGCCGGGGGCCCCGCGGAACAGGCGCTGCGAGGGCGAGGCTGCGGGGGGGTCATATTCGGCCCTGCAGTTTCTGCATATCCGAATTTCCGCGGCGAACTTTGGGTGAACCCGTTTTTAATTTTGAGCTAAGCCAGCGGGCGAAACCAACAATTTCAACTTTTTGTCGCCATGTCCACGTCACGACACCAGGCTGAACGCGCGCGAGAACAGTCAAGGCGACACATGCCGATGCTGCGGGGAAAAGGGCCATTTGCACCATGGGATCTATGAGTGCCCTGTCTAGCGCACGCACGCTGGGGGGAGCCCCCTGCTTTTCTCGGGAAGACTGCCGGGGGGGCCCGTAGCGAAAGCGAGGCCCAGGGGGAGTTGCTCGGCAGATGCCTTTGCGCCTGTCCCCGCTAGTGCGCTTCCCGGGGGGGGGGCCTGTTGAGTGGCGTTTCGCGGGAGATGCGTTCGTTGATGGGTCAGCCTACCACGCCCCGGTACCAGGCATCTGCCGCGGTGCTTTCTCGATTGGTCAGATTGGCCCGGCAGGCGCTGTTGCAGGAGCTTGCCGTGGGATCTTGCCCCTGCACGTTGCCCCGCTGCGGCAGGCGAGGGGCGGGGGTGGCGTGGTCTTCCCTTTTTCAGCTGCCCGCTGCGAGCGGGGCGGGCCCTCGCAATCCACTGCGCGCGCGTTCAGACTGCACCGCTTCCGTTTCGCGTGCCCGGGCCTTTTTCAGTTATATATATATATATATGTATACACATACAAAATGTCTTTATCTACATATGCATGTATATATCTATGTATGTATGTATATATACATATATATATATGTATATGTGTTTGTATGTGTGTTTTTGTATGCGTATATATCTATAGAGAGAGGCATTGTTGCGCAGGCCAAACAGCCTTTCTGGGGGTTTGTTGCGTGGGCCATCGCGCTCCTGCTACTAAGGTGCAGAGTTGCCAATCAGAGGCCAACTCGCGCTCGGACCATCAGATTTGGATGATCCGAGGCAATGCAGCTGCTGGCACACATGTCAAGTTAGTAGCCTATCTGTGGCAGACCCCGCCGCGGCAAGTTTTGTACATGTGGCGTCTTGAGAGCATGGCAGTTGTGGCCACCAGATGGCACGCGAGGGTCCAGCAAGTGTTTGGGGACTTGGGCCTCTTGGGCCCTCGGGGTTTTGTTGGGACTTCGGATGCCACTGTGGAGCTTGACTCAGGACTGGGGCGGCCTTCGCGAGGTTTGTTTAAAGGTGGTGCGAGGCGATCGCGTGTGTGCGCGCGTGCGCGTGCGTGGGTGAGCGGGGGGCCAGCTTGCCAGGTGTTGTACAATTTCCCAGCCACCTCCGCCCCCTCACCCGCCACCCGATGGGTGTGTTGTCTTGGCCCCGGGGACCCCTTGGAAATTGAATGGCCATAGTGTTGCGCAGGCGGGCCTCCTCAGTGTCGAAGGCGGGCGATGCTGTGCTCTTTTGTGCGTTTTGTGGGTCTCTCTCTATGTTCCGCCAGGTCAGGAGGGGTGAGGGCCTGGATGGCTTGTGTCAGGGGCCCTCGGCTATTGGATCGCGGACCTAGGGGTCCAGGCTGCGTTTTTTGTTGTTGCTTTTTTCCCCCGTGGCAGACTGCAGGCTCGGATCGGCGCCGCGTTAGGTCCGAGCGCCGCGCTGGTTAAATAATCATGGACAAAGAGGTTGCCGTCTCTCGCCTTCGAAGAGGCAGGTGCCGCTGCCTTTGGTGCCCAAGACGGACCGTCCCTCCGCCCCATTGCTGCTGTTGTTGTTGATGCTGATGCCGCTTCGCACGGCCTCCTCGGCCGCAGGGCCAGGAGGTCGCTAAGTTGCACGGGTTGGACTCGCCGACCGTTGTTGTAGAGTTTGTTCAGTGTTTCGGGCGCGTTCGTGTCAGAGTTTCCCCGGATGAGCTGCGTAAGGAGGAGGCGTGAATTCGCGCAGCGTCTTTACACGAGGGGGGCCCTGCCCCATATGGTCAGTTTCCTTCTCAGCCTCCTTCTCCTCCTCTCTCCGCCCCTCTTTCCTCTTCTCTTCCCCCCTCCTCCCGCGCCAGCCGCGGCGAGGCCTCGCTGTCGTCGCGGCCAACGCAGGCGGGGCGTGGAGCCCCATCGGCGACGTGACCACCACGATGCTCTGGAATGCCTCGGGGGGAACTCGCAGGGGAGCGTCGACGAGCAGGCGGAGGAGGACCAGCGCAAATCCAGGACTCATCAACGATGTTGCAAGCAATAAGCTCTCCCTCCAGATTTTCTGTCGAATGTCAGTACAACAATTATTTTGCATTGCTGGAAGTGCCACGTTGAAAGCAAGCGTCTGAGAATCCTCAACAACACCAAAACAGCATTTCCAGGATGTCAACGCCGCGAATCAAAGCGGCCCATGCGTCCTGGGGATCGTGATTCGCACCACACCGCGAATCGACGCGACTGCTGATCCTGACAGTCCCCAATCGTGCCCGAACGCCATTCTTGGGATGTCAATTGTCAGAACTGTTGGACCAGCTGGGAACTCTTAATACGGATGAGCGCAGCGCTAAGGCGAGACCCGCAGTTCGAAAATGATTCGCCCTTCATCCATGAAACTCTTGCACGTTTTGAAAGCGCATGCGCGCGGCGCTAAGGCGAGAGCCACATGTTGAGCGCCCCCATCCGTAAGTAAAGCTGCTGCGTTTTGCAAGCAGAATGTGCGCGGCGCTAGAGCGAGGGCCGCATTTTGAAATATAATCGCCCCCCATCCGCGAAGCGGTTTCAAACGTTTACAGCGAATGTGCGCGGCGCGAATGCGAGAGCGATATGTTGAATATGGCTTGTCAAATCAAGCGTCCGTATCATACATGGCGAGGGTGTCTCAGGCGAATTGTCCGGCCAATCCGACCGATGGGGTTCGAAAGGAAGTTATGTGGACGAGGAAGGATGGAGGAGGATGAGAAGGAAAAGACACGAAGAACATCTCCCCTCCTCCCGTTCCTCCTCCCTCGTTCTCCTGCCCCACTTCTTTCTCTCGCCTCCATCATCCTGCCGACGCACATTTGTGTCGCACCGTGTCGCTGGGGCAGGCGTGGCGTTCTTCCTGAGACTTCCTCGCCGCTCATGCCCCCCGGGTCGAAAAAAGTCAGGTGTGTCGCGCATTAGGGGCGGATCCATCATAAACATGAGGCTCTCGCCTTCGCCGCGCACATTCGTTTCACAGTTTCGCATCAGTCTTACGGATGGAGGGCGGTTCGTTTTCAACGTATGGTTCGCGTTTTCGCGCCGTGCGCATTCGTTGTAAACGTTTGAAGCCGTTTCACGGGTGGAGGGCGGGTGATTTTCATGTTGTGAGCCTTGATGTCGCGCCGCGCACATTCGTCTTGAAATGTTGCACCAGCTTCACACATGGAGAGTGGTTCGATTTCACACTGTCGCTCTTCCCTCGGCACTGTGCAAATTTGTTTGACCAAAGCAGGCGTCCATCGATTCAACCATGGAGGGCGGCGTCTGTGCATGGCATGGCTTTCGCGACAGTGCCGCACACGTAAAGTATTCGGTATACGTCAAGTCCAGGGCGTGCTGTTCTGACACGGATTGGAATTGCTCGGACGCAGTAGTGGCGTTGATGCGAAGTATTTAAGTCGCAGGGATGGTGTTCTCTCTCGGTTTAGGATTGTTGGGACAACAATCACGCTGATCCGCGGCGTTGAAGTCCCAGAAACAGTGTTCTGGAACGATGCAGGATTCTCAGACGGTTTCTTCTAATTGGCCACATCGCGTAATGGAAATGACTTATTCCAGTGACCGGTGAAGAGGGAGCTAGGAGGGAAGGTTTATTGCAAAATCATTGGTGCGTCGTGGGTGTACAGAGGTCCTCCTCCTCCCTCCTTTCTCTTCCTCGTAGGGTGCGTACATTCGTGCCTCATGGGAACGCACGCAGCCCTCCTTCCTCGTCCTCTGGCTCCCTCCTCTTGCCTCCTTGTGATGCTTCCTCCTGCCTCCTCCTTCTCCTCCTCCTCCTCCTCCTCTTTCTTCTCCCTCTCCTGCCGTGCGCCGAGTGTCCATGGCCGTTCTCTTCCCTGGGAAGCGGCGGCGGGAGCAGCATTTTGTCATAATGGCCGTGCTGGGGTATTCTCGGTTGGGTGAAAAGGCAAACCAGGAAATCCAGCCGCCAACCGGGAAATACGGCCTCGAACAGAGACATTGTCCGTTTTTGAACGGACAAACTCTGCGGACGCGACCAGGAGGTTTTCTTGCATGAGCGAGAACATTTCCTTGTGGCTGCGGTTGAATACAGGGTGGTTCTTCTCCAGCATTAGTTTCGGTGTTCGTTGCGTATCGGGAGTGTTTGGTTACTCGGTCGTTGCAAGGAGGTATTTTCGGACTCCCAGCTCCTCTTCTCTGGGAGGGCATGAGCCCAATCTACTGTTTTTTTCATCCTTCCGATGTCATGTTGTTTCTTCTTCGTCCGACCAGCGTGTAATTATATTTCTGGTGCGCTTTGGTGTGTTCCTGTGCTTCTGACTGAACGTTCGGGGTTGAGGCCTCATCCTATGCCTTCGACTTGTGGTAGTTGCAGGTGTTCTGGGCTTCTTTGGGGGTCGGGGAGTGTACTTCAACCTTCTTTCGCCGCGTTGAGGCTCTCTGGGGGTGGCGCTTCATCAGGCTGTCTTCGGTACCCTTTGGCCTGCCCTGGGATGTAGATCCAGGTGCGCGGCTGCTCGGCTGTCCCGCGCGGAAGTTCCCAACAGTAGGGCTGGCGAGTCTTGTGAGATCCGGTTCCTACATTGTCGTTGCCTTTTTTGTTTCCCTGTCTGGTATGTGGTCGTCAGCATTTGTGTGTGTGTGTGTGCTAATTTTCCCTTGATGCTTTTTCTTTGTTCGTATGCCCTCGACATCTGCTGGTTGCGGGTGCCTGGAGTTCCTGGGCGGTCCGGGGGTGTACTTCGCCCCTGCTTTCGTCGATTTCTGGTTTTCCAGAGGCTTCAATCCATGTGTTTGGAGCATTTTGCAATTCATTCACGCAGCCCTTGCGGTTGTAGTGCAGTCGAGCCGGAACAGGCTGCTCGCGCTTGGTGTGCACTGGCCAGGTGTGTTGATGCAGCTCCACTCGCGGTGTAATTATGGCCGCTGTGTCATTGTGTGTTTTGTTATCGTCTAGCACGGTTGTCGTCGTCATCGAGGTGCCGTTTTGAATTCGCATTATCGATTCCCGTGTCCTTTGCGAATCAGCCCCATGTCTGCAAGTACTCTGCCGATTTCCACGGCCCCCGCTCTGATATTGAGAATTCGGGCTGGCCGAAATTGTCTCGCCAAGAGTTGGGTTCCCGAAGTTAGGACAGGCGGTTTGTATGGAGGTGTATCGTTGGGGCTCACGGGGCAAGCTCGGGATGGACGTCTCCCTTGACTCATTCAGTGTTCCGTTGAATATCGAGACAGGGGGGCTTCTAGGGGGGGAGTCGGACAATGGTTTTTGTTCACTAATGGGCGCTAGATTTCAGCGGCAGCGACTCGGCCAGACCTTCATCAAGGCTTTCGGGCCTCTCCATGTGCTTGGAGGTTCCCTCAAGGAGCGTCCCGAAATGTCCTTGCTCGCCAGACGAAAGTTTCGCCGTTCGCTTGGGTGGAGCTTCCTAGCTCGCCTTGCCAGAACGAGGATGAGGATGAGGAGGAGGATGTGGATGCAGATGATGATGACGGTGATGATGAAGATGAGGATGGTGTTGATGATGGTGATGATGATGGTGATGATGATTATGATGATGCTGATGATGCTGCTGATGATGACGATGATGATGATCATGATGATGCTGCTGATGATGATGATGATGTTGCTGATGCTGCTGATGATGAGGAGGAGGCGGAGGCGGAGGCGGAGGATGATGATGCTGATGACGACGACGACGATTATGATGATGCTGATGATGATGATGATGAGGAGGAGGAGGAGGATGATGCCGGTGATGATGATGGTGGTGATGATGAAGATGATGATGAGGCTGGTGCGGGGGTCTGTGAGTGTTCGAGTGAGGAAGGGAAGGCGGAGACACGATCCCGCTCGGGGTGCGTGCAGAGGAAAACATAGCCCTACTTTGGAAATGATGATTTGAAATTACGTTGATCTTGATTGAGCCCACGGACGAACTCTCTTGAATCTCCTCCCAGCCCCCCCCCCCCCCTCGTCGATCCCCCCTGACCCCCCCCTTCCCACCTGGATCCCCCCTCGATGCCCCTCGATGCCCCGCGATACACCTCAATGCCCACGCCCCACATCCTGCTGCTGCTGCTGCTGACGACGAGGATGCTGATGATGATGCTGCTGCTGATAATGATGATGCGGATGATGATGATTATGATGACGAAGATGATGACGATGACGATTATGGTGATCATGATCACTATGATGATGATGATGATGACAACGATGCTGATTCTGATGATGCTGTTGATGACGATGATGATGCTGATCATGATATTGATACTGCGGATGACGAGGAGGATGATGATGACTGTGCTGATGATGGCAATGGTCATGACGATGATGTTGATGATTATGGTATGTTGGTGATGATGATGATGATGATGATGATGATGATGATGATGATGATGATGATGATGATGATGATGATGATGTGTAGGAAGAGGATGCTGATGATGATGGTGGTGGTGGTGGTGGTGATCATGACGATGGCGATGGTGATTCTGATGCTGAGGATGAGGATGATGGAATGCAGATGATGACGATAAGTATGATGATGATGCTGGTGGTAATCATTGATGGTGGTGGTGGTGGTGTCAATGGTGATGATGATGGTGATGCTTCTGCTGATGATGATGGTGACGATGATGATGATGATGATGATGACGACGAGGAGGAGGAGGAGGAGGAGGAGATGAATGAGGAGGATGGTGATGATGCGTTCTTCCAGTGCGCCCGGATACAAGGGCGGTTGACAGCTAGGGTACTGGCTCGGGCGGCTTTCGCCTACACCGCTCAGTATCCTCGCTCCAGAAGCGCGTTCGAGCTTGACCCCTCCCCCCCCTGGGGGAGGAACCCTCCCTCGATCCCTCCTGCGATCCACTCTCGATGCCCCCCTTCTGTGTGAATCGAGTCTAGAGGCCTGCGTTTTCATATACCAGTGCCCAATTCGACTCCCTGAGCTTGAAGGTCACGAGCATGGGTCGTAACCATTTTGGCTCAAGACCTACCTTCTACCCATTCCTCATCACTCATACCAATCTCCCATTCCCTATCCCTTTCTACAACGTTTTGTGCTGGATGTGTGCAGTGTTGGACGTTGCGTACTGTGGAAAGAGTGGAGGTTCACTGGGCCGGTGGAGAGGGATCTGACATCCTAGCCTCATCGCTGTCGTCCGTCGGGCGACAGTGGTCGCGGAGCTGTGAGCAGCTCTGGTTCTGCGGACCAGTGACGGCAGCAGCGGGGCAGGATGCTAACCGGAAAGCACCGCCAGATGAACAGAGGGAGCACTCAGCAGTACTAGCAGTGACCGACACACTGATGCAGCACGAGGGTCTCAACCTCGAGCATGACGAGGCAGAGGAGCTAGCACGTATCCTGCTACTCGACGTCGTGCCGGCCAGCTGCCAGAGTCGCCAGGGAGACTCGCGTTGGGGCGACGCCGGCGGGCACTGGTCCGGCCATGGATGGAGGTCAGACGGTCAGTGGTCAGGGGCCGAGGCGCACTCGTGGACGGGCTGGCGAAGACCACAGCCAGAGCATGAGTCGACGAGTGCCGGGACATGGTCCGGTTGCGGCGCAGCTGCGTGTGCCACCGAGGCGCCCCAGGGCAGGTCGGAGCAGTGGCAGTCCGGTGGTTGGAGCACGACGAGAAGCACATGGCAGCAACCAGACCAGAGATCTGGTGAGCAGCAGTGGGCTTCGTCAAGACAGTCATGGGCACCTACTTCGACATGGGAAAGCTACGGGGATCGAGCCTGGAAGAACGAGTACACCGGTGGAGGCGATTGATCATCGGGATGGAGATGGAGCCAGACCCACTAGGACAGCAAATGGGAGCCCCATAAGCGCAACTCCGGATACGACGGGGGCGGCTCCAGCTTCAACTCCGGCAAGGACTTCGCCGATCCCGAGAAGTGGAACGGTTGGGGGGACTACCGCCTGTGGCGCCGCAAGGTGCTGCGTTGGAGGACGCTGACCGAAGTTCCCCCCACACGCAGGCGGACCGACCCCTCCGCTCTCTCGACCAGGATCTGCAACGGAAGCTGGAAGGCATAGACGACACTACGCTATGCAGTTCCGAGGGGTTTTACTTCATCATCTCCCGGTAAGATCTGATGTCCGGCGAGAGGTGCGGCGACGAGAGACGCGAGGTCGCCAGGGAGTGCCTGCTGGACTATGCACGCAAGCAGGGAGAGAACCTCACCGAGTACTGCGCTCGAGTAGATACGGCGTCCGATCGGGCGGCCACGCAGGGGCTGCGGCTTCCAGACGCCTGGAAACTGATGTTCCTCGAGGAGGGCGTTTCGTTGGATGAGCGCTCGGCGCAGATTGTGAAGGTACTCCTGAAGGACCAGAAGGACTACAAGACGGCTCTCTCAGCGATTCGAGAAATGGACATCTCGCATAGGGGGCATCTCACAGTGAATCGGGGGACGTACGCTACAGCGGGGCCAGACATTCCCCCACCTCCGACTCCAACCTACCAGGTCGACCGCGACGGCGAGTCACTGCTAGACTACTCGGACGTCTCCTCCATGATTTCTGACGGGGAGGCCGAGGCGCGGGTGATCCTGGAGGCGGCCAACGTCGGCGAGGACGATGCGCCGGCGGCACTGGCGGCTATCAACCAGGATCGCCGAAAGACCTGGAAGCAGAACCGAGACCAGAAGAGGCAGCTGCAGACCGACCGGAAGTTCTGCGACAGGTCCGGTCCAGCTCGTGGCGGTGACGGGCGCGAGAAGACTCGCAGGCCCAGCCGCAGAGCAGCCGACGGCGCGTTCAGGGCGCGCAAGAGTCGATTGCCTCTCGCTGAGCTGATCAAGCGCTCGAGGTGCCGCATTTGCCATCAGAGGGGGCATTGGTCTCGGGAGTGCCCACAGAAGCAGGGCGCCGGGGCCAGAGATGAAAAAGGCACCACCGATGACGGGCATGACTTTTTTGTATGCGAACGCTCTCGATCATACCTCCTCCTCCTGTTTCGACGGGCCTCCTCCTTCAACCTATGCTGCAGTTTTGCTCGCCGTGGGCCCTGGGGCCATGGTGGTGGGCGCCGCGGCCGGCCAGGGGCTAGTGGGGGAACCGGCGTTGTGATAGATTGAAGAGTACTGGATTCGCCCAGGAACCGCAGTGCGCGTGGAGTAGGTGGGGAGTAAGGGTCACCCGCGCCGCCCTGATTCCTTTCGGCATCGAGGGGCGCATTAGGGTCATTGAGCTGGACGTTCTCGATCAGGATGCCCCGCCTCTGTTGACCATGGGATTTCAGGGGATGCGAGGGGGGCTAATACATCTTCCGAACCATTGACGCTGCTGAAGTTAGGGGTGACAGCGCCTCTGACTAGGCTCCCGTCAGCCCACCGCGCCATACAGGTGGGCGAGTTCAGTTCCAGCAAAGGATTTCAGGGCCCCAGCCTCGGCGTTCAGGTACTACCTCAGTTGCAGGAGGACGCATCGACAAGGGGAAGTACATCATCACGTCTCCCGTCAGCCTGAGCCAAGGAGAGGGCTGCGGGGGATACTGCTGGGGAAGTTCACGGGGGACAGAAGGCCGATCAGGAGGGCCCGGGTTCTTCTGGGAAGATCACTGGTCCGAGGTAATCGAAGTCTGCGTCGGTGGCTCAGTCGGGTCGAACGACTCAGGTCTAGAGACTGTCTCGCTAGGGGCTTCGGCATCGGGCGGCACCTCCGACACCGCGCTGAGCAGCGCGTGACCGCGTGCACCTCGGGGATTACCAGGGCTCTCAGTTCCAGGACGAGACGTTTCAGGACCAGGGGAGGCTCGGCAGCGCGGGGCTGGAGGTGGCCGACACGGGCCACGATCTCGACTTCTACCTCGTCTACCTTTTCCGCAGCATTTGGGCTCAAACAGTTGAGCTCGCAGCGATCCAGCGACAGCAACAGCTTCGGGGGCCCAGAGATCGACCAGAGCGCAGGCCGCGACGCCACGAGCTCCGTCGACGACGCGCGTGGGAGGTCAGAGGGGACGTCGAGGCCATCAGGGGCGTCCTCGCACGATGATCGACCGGATGCAGCAACAGCAGGAGTCGGCCTGGGTGCACGGAGCGACCGGGGCGCACGTCCCGGACAACCTCAGCAAGGCCGAGATGGGATGGGCTTGTCTGGCAGGGTGCGTGCTCTACTGGGTTGGGCGCATGGCGGGAGAGGTCGGCGCGATGTGCCGCGCCCGGCGCATCTGGCCGACCAACTCCCCGAAGTCGCTTCGCCGTGTTGGCACCCTTCTCCGCTCGTGGGCTACGGTGCCGACTCATGGGGCAAGTGGTTCGCGTGCAGCGGGTGCACGATGAGAGTCGCGCGCCAGGAGCTGAAGCCTACCAGGGGGGCCGTCAAGGAGGAGAGAGTGTGCCTGTGCAAGAGGAAGGACGCGGCCTGCACGCTGTGCGGACAGGGCTGGGCCCAGGCGGGCGTCGATCCGCAGTGGCAGGCAATGGCGAGCGCGCCCATGCCGCCTCCCGGGGCCGAGAGGGCCCCGATGCCACTCCATCCCGGCATGGTGGCCGGGGGCCTGGCAAGCGGTTCGTTCCTGGCGGCGCCTCGCCAGCCGGGGTGCCGGCGGGAGGCGGAGGGCGCGGCGAGGGCCACCGAGACTCTGCAGAAGGATCAGGCGGAGCAGAGGTCCGCAGCCGCGGCCGCTCGCAGGGCATCATCGGCGAAGCGCCGGCAGGAGAGCGACCTGGAGGCCATGGAGACCGCCGCCGACCCGCTCGAGGAGGCGCGAGAGCTCCAGGCCAAGACCGAGAAGGACGTGAGGGACATGGTCGAGCGCCAGTTCGGAGAGATGAAGGTCATGATCCAGGGCGCGATGGCTTCGCAGGCGGCGCAGCAGGAGGGGCTCGAGCGAGTCGCGAACACCGTCGAGGAGCAGATGGCGGCGATTGCGACGGCACAGGGACAGGCGCAGGAGGCCAGCCGATTGATCAAGGCTATCGCGCAGGGCAGCCCGAGCAGCAAGGCAGACCCAGCCGGGTCAAAGCCGCTGCAGTCGACTCAACCCCCAAGACGGAGGTCAAGTCGTCACCGGCGCAGCCGACGCCACAGCAGGCGCCGCAACAGGCGGGATGTCCTTCGTCATTGGGCCAGCGGATGACAGAACCGCAGCCCCAGAGTTCCCCGTCCCTGGC